>JBBPLN010000949.1:0-11347 GCA_038089815.1 Sutorius eximius
GGGAAGGAAAAGACCAGCATGGTGAGGAAATCACCGACAAGCGGCACAAACACCACCATGCCTATGACACGTGTTCGGCCATAGCGATCCATATGTCCATATGAGCGGCGACAGGATAAAGCGAGCACCCACCCCTCCCCACCAGCCAGCCATCAAGAATGCCAAGACCCCATGAATGGCCAAATATATTTGGTCACAGGTGAGAAACACACTGGTAGGGGCAACCTGCGGTGGTCATGACAGTATCCTTGGCAAACGGTTTCTATGAGTATTTCAACGCGGGGTCCAGACGCAATGGTATAAGAGAGAGAGGTGAGTGTTTTCATGCACAAGATCCTGTCACAACATAAGATAGTGATTCAATGGGCATAACATGGGCTGTACCATGCAATACTTGGCCACTTGAACCATGGTCGCCTGGCCTGCCTGTCAGATTCCTCATTGATAAGTTGCTGGTGACCATGAAGGGGACTATGGGAGCGTTGTTCAGCCTCGTGATCACATTGTATGGTGATCATAATGGAAGGCAGAAGAAAGGTGGATATCGGTGGCCTACTGCAGCATGGGTGATGTACCTGGAAGTGTACAGGTTGGTAAGGGGGAAAGTACATTTTAATGCAGGTGTGAAATCACACTGCATCATGGTGAAACCCAAGTTGTGGAGGCTTGACCTCATAAGCGATACTAACCAAAAATTTCCTGTATGTTCACTTGTCAGCTACCCCTGTTATAATGTTGCCGTCGCAACGTAGCGTGGAGCTTTCGAGATTCGTGCTGCCATCTTAATTTAGACACCAACGTCAACCTCCAATTCTAACCCAACTCGTTGAATCTTCCACACCCATGAATCATGCTTCTAATATCACATCATACGTTGGTGTTATAGCAAATCAGTTTCTGGATCCATCACTCCTTCCGTCTTGTACACTCCAAGAAGAAACCAATATCCGCTCAGCCTCACTCTGGTTTGTTTAGGGTCAGGCAACTTTGCGATGATTCCATGCTCATTCTAACTCTAATTGAGACTTAACCAGGGCTTGAAATGAACATTGAGTGTGCCATTATATCATAACAGAGTTGCTACTGGCTATGGAAATGTGGGGCGGACCTTGAGAAAGTCGAAGAATACCACACCTGGATTGAAGCACGCTCCTTGGGGGACGTACTCGTGACCGATAGGGATCCCCATGCCAAGGTTGGGGGGCGAGAGCATGAGGAGGAGGAAGAAGGCGGTCCTCCTCCTCGCTTCGGCGCAGAGGGATCCTGAGATGCACATTGCGTTCATGATCGAGGAGAGGGGTTTTGATGAGGCCAATCACTTTTATGATACACACTATGCCGTCGGAGATTATCATACTGCAGTCGGCCGAAGGCCTATCAAAGCTGTGTCCCGCATCACCATTACGACTTGCTCTGCAGTCACCAGCAGCCAACCGGTAGGTTGTCTCATTTGATCGTTACGCTCAACGTCTCATTGCTATTCGGAAACATGTGTAACCTGCTTGAATCACCACAGTTCGCAGAGTTTCATTGCGAATAAGCATCGGCACATTGTAATCAACTTCGACGCATCCTGTTGTTGCGCTTCGCTATTCAATGTTCGTGATTATTATATACTCCAAATTTCATTCTTTTCGTGTAGCCTACTATCCTCTGGTATAATGTGGTTTTATATGCATCGAGTGCCATCTTTTGCTTAAATTTGCGCTGATGCTGGGCTTCTTGACGAATTTCGGTAGTTGTCACAATTGGATCTCCTCTCCTCATTTTGGCTCCTTCTTGCTTATCCTGAGGGGTGGGACTTTGGAAAACTCCGCCTCACAGCTGGAAAAGTTCTCGCGGTGAGTTCCTCCCATCTAAATGGCTGAAAAGATTGCACGTAAGCAGTGTTGGCCAACTCCGTCCTGACAGCACCAGATCCAGGGTGCAACAGATACGCGAAGGCTTACCTCGAAAAGAGTATGGAAAGCCCAACCAAGTGGGACGGAGCTTTCAAGATGACAAGAGAACCAATTTTTTATGAGTTGTCCAGCTGGCAACGCAAGTTCCATATGGTGCTTCTACTCAGGACCACACAGACTTTCTAAATGCGACGCAAGACGCACAATATTGGCTACAACATTATATGGGACTTATGCCAGCATCCTGGTAATAAACTTGAAAGCATTCCAGAACACTGTCGCCTTGGAGGACATGGTGCTCTCGATGGGTCACGCCGCTGTCCAGTTTGGAGACTGCGCCGATTCAAGTGTTCAAGTTATTGATGAGTCGGCTCCGAGCCCTGGCTTTAGATAGCCCCGAAGTAATCGGCTATGAGATAAAGAATACCACCAAGACCCACTCAACGTTCACTCTGGGTGTGTGCGCGAAATTCGCCAACGGATGTAAGATTTTCCTGGGAGGGTTTCATGTACATATGAACAACCCCCGAAAGCTAAACCGTGGTGGTACTGGAATATCCGGACGGAGATGAGTGCAGGTATATGTATTTCAGAGACGCTTGGGGATCCGAGGTTGTTACTAGAAGGGGGTGTTCGGTGCGAACTTGAAGAAGTTTAGCATCGGGGATACAAAAGACACTTCAACAGGTGGTCCGCGTGAAGATAGAACCTAGTTAGCTCGCAGCTTCCTTCTTCGTATTGAAGCCTCGGGACCACCGCTGAATTAAATGGTACTGTGACGCGGAGGGCCACTTTCAAATCTTGTCGCGATTCCCTCGCCGAGAAGGTGCCATGCATTACCAAGGGGCGATAGCAATGGCACTGTAATGAATTAGGTAGCCTGGATCGTTCGTCGACCAAAAACAAAGTGTCCGAGTTTCAAGCCATGAGCCTATCACGGAATAGGGGGAATTTAATTCAAAGTTGGATGGTTTGGAGCGATTGATCAGGTCGATGCTTTGATCCTCACCAATACTTCACGAGTCGACGTCTGCGTCTATTGGATGTATGAGATGACATCTCAGACATCCAATTGACATAGCCAGTGTATCTTCCGTCTCTGACTGAGCTCGAGAGGCGTCCCTCGTGAACGTACATCCATTGGAGAAACGTCGATCGATGAAATCACGAACTAGAGCAAACGATCCCTCTCCCTTCACTCCATCCACTCGTCAAAGTCCTCTTTCGCGGTCTTCAACACCTTCATTCCCGCCTGCTGACGCACATCCTTGTACTCGATCGCCTCCTTTCAACCTCTTCAAGCGGTCCTGTCCAACGTTCCCCACAAATCCTATTCATAAGGGTGCTCTGGCGCGCCCATATAACCCCATGGTTTAGCCGTGGCCGGCTGCCGGGTGAAATCTAGAACAACCCCCATCGCGGGGTGAATTGGCCCAGTGAAATGGACGATCGCTGGGTTGTCCATTTCTTCTAGGCAGATCTTCTCCTGATAAATTTCCACCCACCCCGCGTACGTCCCGAGGCCCTGCGCATTCCAGCTAAGGCTCAGCGATAACCAGTCGTCTTTGAATTGAGCGTCGGGCGGATCCTGATCATAGAATTTGGATCCCTTGAGCTCGTAGCAGCGCCTCTCGAGCTCTGGGAACGCGGTTCGGGTCTTTGCAAGGTCTAACAATAGCACACCTGAGTTGAAATGGTCTCGGGGGACGCCCCTGCTTCGTCCTATGTCTGGCACGGCAGCAAGAGGGCGCCCTTCGAGGTCGGTGTTCCACAGCCCTCTCAATTCTTCGCGCACCAAAACGTCCGTATCTAGATTTCATTACGTCGACCCTTGCCCAGGTGTGCCCAATTTGGAAGCAATCGCGTCCGGAGGCAAGTCTACGAAACTATCCGGGCGTGTGGGCAAGGATGCCCCGATCTTTTGCCTATCTTCAACGACAAGACCCGCAATCGACGACGTAAAGGGTGAGCTTCCCTTGGACGGTTTCTGCGATACTGCGTAGGGCGGCCGCTGCGGGGATGGCGTATCTTGAATCGATGGTGAGAACGATGTTTATCTTGCCGTTGATAGCATCATTGTGCTGATTCCTCATCATTGCTACAGATGCCATGATCTCGTGTTAGCTGGCTAGTGCTGGTTTATTCGAGGAGAGGTCATTTACCTGATCACGAGATGGTGGTGATGATGGCGAACCATTGAAGGTCAACGATGCAACAAAGATTCGGAAGTACACATCTGCTGGCTCAATACCCATATCCAATCTTGGTTGCATCGCGCTCTGGAAATACCAGGGTCTGGCCGAAAAAGGAACTGGATGTGGTGGTGGGAACCGGACCAACCTACATGAGATAGATCCACGATAAGTAGTCGATAGCTTGACGTCGTCGAGCCATTTTTGAGCAAGATTCTGCATGGACAACCTACGAGTGACTGGTGGCACCCTTTGAATGTCAAAGGTAGCGTCGTACACTACGGCCGCCTTATCCCCAGTGGCCGTTTTTTGTTCCTGTCAGAGCCGTGACATGTGGCAAAACATGCTTGCAACAATGGCCCCGAGGCGTCAACGTGAGATAAGGAGTGATTTTGACCTAATCCGACGTCCCACCCTGTGCATGTGGACCATCAGGTAAATCTTCACCAAGGCTGGTCATACTCAACTGACTGTTGGCGTCATTATAGGAACGATGATCACGCCAGTCGATAACGTCAAGGACGATAGAATAGCGATTCCACTTGCCTTTGACTCGGGATACGCCATGCCAGCGGCGGTGACCCTGCCGAACACGTTCGAGGACCGATTGTGGTGTACATCGTCGACTGTGGCCTCCGGGCAGAAGACAAGGAGAAGATCGAAGCATCAATTCCCATACGCTCGGATATCGTCCTGCTTTTCATAGGTTACCTCCACTGAACTCGCTAGCCTCGAATTTGGGCCCTGCTTGAGCGAGGATCGACATGATGAAATGCCTACCTGCCGAGCGCATTATTTATCTCGGGGAGAGTATTTCAATTCAGGTGTGCTGCTGCTCGACCTCGTAAAAGTTCGCGCCACGTTCCCAAAGCTCCAGACACTCTGTTATGAGATGAAGGATGCCACTTCACAGGGGACCGGGCGTGGTTGAGCCTCGCGTGGAATGCGCATGGTATTGGAACGATGACGACGTGGTCGGATCCAGACAGGCAGAGGCTCCCGTTGAAGCAGCTGAATGACCCTGCAATCGTTCGCTTCACTGGACCAGTCCACCTGTCCGCGGCAGGGTTCAATGTTGCATCCATACCTGTGGCCAACTCGAGCCAAACCATGGGAATTTGCGGGTGCACCCGGAAACCCGTACGAAAAGGAGTGGTGGAGATGAGTCGAGAAGACCGCATGGAATGGGTTGAGGGAGGCATGAGACATAGTGGAAGAGGAATGAAAACGGCCTCATAGTGCTCGGTAGTCGATGGTGATAGGTACCGGCCCGTTCGGATTCTGACCCGTTGCACGTGAAACCGTCAAAGCATATGAATGCGCGTCACGAACAAAACGGGACTGTCTCCGTACTTTGTATTGTAACTCAAACCATCCAAAGTCTTCTAGCGAGATGGCAACAGCGCTCAAAGAATTCGCTATCGAAGAGGTCGCACAGGTGAGTACCTTCCCTACGCTTATCCCTACCTTGTCTAATGCCCGCAGCACAACACACCGGACGATCTCGTGCGTGCGTCGGCCCTAGACGCTATTGTCCATCTCACGTTTCTTTTAGTGGGTCGTTATCGATGCCAAGG
Source organism: Sutorius eximius (assembly GCA_038089815.1). Taxonomy (NCBI): domain Eukaryota; kingdom Fungi; phylum Basidiomycota; class Agaricomycetes; order Boletales; family Boletaceae; genus Sutorius; species Sutorius eximius. Next base: position 5,671 of record JBBPLN010000949.1, read on the forward strand.
TCTATAATCTGTCCCGTTTCAAAGACCTTCACCCTGGAGGTATTGCAGTCTTACTCGACGATGAAGTCGGTCTGTATTACCCCGGTCCAACTCTTGTTGCTCCAATCTCAAGCTTTCTTCAGCCGGTCAAGATGCGACAGAGGCTTTTTATGGCCTTCACCGTCATGAGGTCCTAGAACGACCTCAGTACAAGCGCCTTCAGGTTGGTACAATCAAAGGAGAGAAGAGCGTCATCTACGATCGCGTAGTCGGAGAAATCAGCCAGGTCCCCTATGCGGAACCTACCTGGCTGTCTCCTGGTTATTTCAGTCCATATTATTCCGACGTAAGAATTATCCCATATCGTCTCCCACACACAGTGACGAATACGCGCAGAATCATCGCGAGTTCCAAAAAGAAGTCAGGCGGTTTGTTGACGAAGTGATGTACGATGACGCTCAGGTAGTCCATGATCTAACTTTTCGCATCGCTTGCTGATTTTGAATGTTCAGGCTCGTGAAGAAGACGGTAAACGACCAAGCCAACACGTTTTCGACAAAATGGCGTAAGTAATACTTATTTGTCGTCGTCAATGCCAATTGACGGTCGTATTAATAGCGAGATCAATTTGCATGCTATGCGTATGGGGCCCGGGAAGCACTTAAAGGGTAGGACACTCATGGGTGGCCTTGTCAAACCAGAACAGGTCCGTTTCGGAACAATCTCCTTTTTTGACATTCACCACACGTCCTGCATTGCTTAGTTTGATTATTTCCACGAGGTGTGCATGCTAGCATTCCAATGCCACTCCCCTTTTCTTACCTTCCTCGCATAGCTTATCATCACTCAAGAACTTGTCCGATGTGGTCAGCGAGGATATGGTGATGGTATGTTTTCATCGCGCCTTTTCTGTGCATCTACGTATCTTTTTTAGGCATGCTCGGGGGCAAAGTCATTGGCCTCCCTCCTGTGCTGAACTTTGGTTCCGAAGAACTTAAAGCAAAGATCGTGCCCGAAGTTCTTTCTGGCAAAAAGTTCATCTGTCTTGCTATCTCGGAAGCGATGGCCGGCAGTGACGTCATGGGACTCCAGACCACTGCGAAACTAAGTGAAGACGGAAAGGAGTGGATAATCAACGGGTCAAAGAAGTGGATCACGAATGCTACGTAAGTGACCATTGGTGACAGACTTGGACGGGCGTTCATCACACTTTAACCGCAGATTTGCCGACTAGTAGGCTTTCTGTACAGTTCTTGTCTCCTTTGACCTCACGCTTAATACAGCTTCACAGTGGGCTGCAAAACAGATGTAAGTCTTGGCCATTACATCGGACTATTCCGCTTGACATACATTGGACAGGATGGTCTTACAGTCATCTTGGTCGAGCGCGGCCCGGGCGTCGAGACGCGGCAACTCAAGACAAGTTACTCCACTGCTGCAGGGACAGCTTATATCACTTTCGACAATGTGCATGTGCCCGTCGGGAACACGCTAGGTGAAGTTGGTGGTGGAATTTTCGTTATCCTCAGGTACGTCTCCATCGTGTGCTGCCTCCCGATTGAATGTTTGACGATGAGATTTGAAAAACAGTAATTTCAATCACGAACGATGGGTCATGTGTTGCAGTTCAGCGAGAAGCCAACGGTTGGTCATCGAGGAATGCTTAAAATGGGCCTCTCAGCGCAAGGCGTTCGGAAAACCGCTCATCTCCCAGCCAGTTATACGTTCCAAGATTGCTGGCATGATCGCTCGCACGGAGAGTGTTCAGAGCTGGTTAGAGAACATCACATATCAGATGACCCATATGGTTGGTCCGCCTACGCTTGCACACACGGTTTAGCTCACTGGCCGTCCCGCAGACGTACAAGCAGCAAGCACAGAAGCTAGCGGGGTAAGAAAATATCGTTCCCCTGTCCGAGGCTATGACTCATCTACGCGCTAAGACCGATCGGGCTCCTCAAGGCCTACAGTACGCAATGTGCGCAGGACACTGCACGGGATGCCGTTCAGGTCTTTGGTGGTCGAGGTATTACCAGGACCGGTATGGGCAGATTCATCGAACACGTAAGCTACGTTCTCCTTGACGTTGGTTGTCGAAATACTCATGTCCTTTGCAGTACTACAGAACGGTTACGTTCGACGCGCTTCTTGGGGGTGGTGAGTCGCGACCTGCTTCATCCGTGTTCGTGACTGACTTGAGTGCTCGAACGACACAGCCGAAGACGTCTTGGCAGATTTAGGTGTAAGACAGGCAATGCGCTCGATGCCCAAGAATGCGAGGCTGTGAATGCGATTTTTGGATCTAAGGACAGGAGGATCTGTAAGCACTTATATAATTGGAACGATGCCATTTCTTCTAGTTATAAATTCATATTTTTGTGAACGTTCGTCCTTCATACCTACGAAGTTGCACTCCAGCACATGATGAGTCGATCACTAGCTAACATGTTGATCATCTGCCCGCAAGCTTTCCGTGCCATACCATTTGCCCTCATGAGAAGATTGCCTAGAATGCCTCACTGGATATCTAGTACTTGGTGAGGTGTATCTTGGCTGGAAAGATGATTCAAGGAACCCAGGATCGTACTCCAAACGGAAATGGCCTCGGGGGCAGAAGATTAAACAGAGAACGTTCGTTAGTATACAACGCACATCTACTAACCCGGACAGATCACAACAGATTTCGAGCACAGATAACAAGGATGAGGTTACAACAGGTGTCAGAGGAACTCGCAGGGGATACAGTTATCCAAGAAAACACGCCCAGATCGAGACGAGCGATAGAACGCAGGACAAGAAGCAAACGAAACGTATCATCGGCGGGGATAATAGCTATGACGAGAGGGGATCAGTGTAGGCGCCATCACGTACTCGGCGGAGGGGCCAAAATATGACAGAATCAGAATCGCATGCGCTTAAAGCGGCGAGAGACAGTCAAGAGATGGGTTGGGCGCGGCACGGAGAGAGGTTTTAGTACGACTCATACTGCTGCGAGTCGTACATCGCATAGTCGTTGGTATTCAACGCCGAGCTGCTGACCGTGTTCAGCTGATTAACCCAGTTGAACCCTAATTCAGAGACGTCAGCCTAGCCACGACAAAGTAAAGCATGCGAATGAACTCACCCGGCACGGTGGTATCCTGCCATACCGGATCCGACAAAAACGATATCGAGTCCAACAGTTCCTGATCCACCGGCATCGGCGCACCCTGGTAAATGTCCATCGAGTTGAGCCCGCCAAAGTCGGTGGTGGACGGCGATTGGCCGCGCGAGGTGTCTTGTAGGAGGACGAACGACGGCAATGGGGAGGGAACGTCCGAAAACGCCGACGGCGAGAACTCGGGACCCGATACATAGGTGTGGGAGGACGGCGAGGGCAGCGACCCGCTCGGTTCTTTCCCTTTTGATCGCGAGCTGCGTTGGAAGTGCATGCTCTTGGAAGTGGGAGAGAGCGAGTCGGGATTGACGCTCTGGGTTGCAAGCAGGCCACCGAGGAAACGCGAGAACAGCTTGGGGCCATGTTTGTCGTCGACAAAGACCTCGGGGGAGCCGAGCAGGTCGACAGCATCTTGCACGAGTTTGTAGATCTCTTGCCGTCGTTCGTACGTGAAGAATTGCGCGTACTTGGGTTGGAGGAGCTGCGAAATCACGTGATACGTTTGTGGTTTCACTACGAGATGATGGTGTCTCACCTTGACGAGGAAAGCTCCAGCGAACGTAACAAATACCAGCTGTGCATCCGGCGCATGCCGAAGTAGAGTTTCTACGCAAGCGTGTCAGGTCCATCACATCAAACTTGGAAGAACACGCACTCCTTTCCGGCGTGGGGAACAATTTCCGAACGAACGCATTCACGACATCAGAAGCAGCTTCCAAGCACTGGCACGATACGATAAACCCGTGGCAACGTCAAGAGAGTAGCATGTACCCACGCGCATAAGGAAGGTGTTTTCGTCCAGTTGGCCGCCTTTTGCGTGTTTCAAGCCCGTGGACAGCGCGACCAACCGCGTGTACGCATAGACCATTTTGAGCAGCCCCGTCCGGTATGCCCACATTTCCGTTTTCTCTTCTTCGAATTCTTCCAGGCGTGTAAACCAATGCTCACCCAGTTGCCTCAGCTCGTCATCGGTATCGCTTGCAAGCTGAGCAATGTTCAGGTTCTACCGTCTGTTCAGGAACGACATCTCGGATCCTGCAGCGCGGGGCACATTACCTTATCAAGCCCAATCGGGTGGCTGGGGTCACCATAAATCCTCATCTTGAACTTGGAAATCAATCTCAATTCCGCGTTGTAACCACAAAGATGGATATCAAAGCCCTTGAGGTTGTACGGTGAAGATCTCCACCAATCTTCCGAATGCAGGGCAAAGTAATCCGTGTCTGGGATGATCGGACGCTTGCCGTACTGCGTCCCAGTTGAACGATCCAGGTTGAAGCAGTTCATCCAGATACGCTGCCGGCTCAGGAGAATGCGTGCGTTTTGTTCATTAAGAGGCTTCGTGGCAACCGGACGGTTCAAGTTAATGTCTTGTGCGACCCTGAGTTTGAATTAGAAACCAGGGACATTGATTCAAAGATAAGCCACCGCACCTTATGGCGACGCCAAGATAAATCCAACTTCTTTCTTCGTCCCAACGCTTTGCTGGCACGGGGTAGAGTTGCATAAGAAGATAGGCTGCGGACATCTCTTCGTTCTTGGTCCCGGATATGAGCGCAGTGCCTGCAGCGAGTTGACCGTACTGCATCAGCTGCTGGTAAAGGCCTGGCCGAGCCTCGTAGAACCTGGAAGCGATGCCACATACTTGATCATTGTTAGCTTCTGAAGAGCAATACACCGATGATGGATGCGTACTAATCGTGAACAAGAACGGGCTCCGCATAGCCACGTATTGAGGAGTGTGGAGGGCAGGGTCCAGGAGGTTAGCTGATGGATTCATCTTCTCAAAGTAACTGGAGAAATGTCAGCACGGACGTCGTGATTAGCGAACGCAAGTTTACATGGTAAACAGCTGATCCGCTTCCTTGATCGTCACCACCCCGCGAGCCAAGATATGAGGCAGTCGAACTCCAGTGGTGGATTGATTCAAACGTTTGGGATCGGGCCCTGGACCTATCGAGTTTCGCTTAGACTTGTAGCGTCAATTAGGGCACTTAACCAACACATACTAGGTCGGAAGAAATCAGCATTTGCAACGCCCAGAGCAACTGATGACTCGGGTTCGACACTCTCCCCCCTTGCATTTTTCCTGATGGAAAGGGCAGCCATCAGGCCATACGGGGCGTCATCTCCGGGTAGCATTTTGAGTTTTGTTGCCTGAGAGGCTTGCCTCTTCATTATGGAGCTCGCAGGCGAGCCTACCTCCTTGCTTGCTTCATCTTCGGCAGTAGCGTAACCAGACTCGTCCGAGTATTCTTCCGCGGCACCCTCGTCGCTCACATAGAGGTCGTCTTGGTCCGCTGGATCCCCCGCGGGGATCAAACCGCCGAATTCCTGGATGGATACGAGTGCCTTTGAGATCCAGTCTTGCATTTCCGCATTTGGAACGACCGACTCGGAGTTTGATTCCATTGGCGAATGCAGATTTGATTCGGGTGAATGCGGGGATTGGAGCGCAGCAGGGTGGTTCAACGCCTCAACCTTTGCCATCAGTTCCTGGATTTGTTTGGCTTGTTCGCGAATTTGGTTGAGCAAGTGCTC
>JBBPLN010000950.1:0-11344 GCA_038089815.1 Sutorius eximius
AGCAGTTCTAGGGGAAGACCAGCATCGGTCCCACCTTAGTTGTCCCACTCAAGGGACCCTTCGACCAAGGCTACGCTAAGCCAAGTCCTCTTCGTCACTCCGTTGTCAACCACTTCATTTAACAGAGGCTACGCTCATCCCTATCCAGACCAAGCGTAACAGTGGGCATGTTCCTTTGGTCACAGTGAGTTCATGTCTTTCCCTTCGTTCTCCATCTACTAATCTTTCATGCTTTAGATCTCGAAGAGTGACACTCGCTTGAGCACATGCAGAGAGCATGTGCTCGTCTACTCAATTCTGGTCTCTGTGAGTGTCCAGCTTTTTGTTCTTGCCTTCATCAACGCTTATTTGATCCAGGCACCATGACAAAGCAACACAGCATGCAGATGAACTTTGTGAACTTCAAGACTGCCATCAAGTCCAAGCATGGAATTGACATCGTTGGGTGGCCAAACGGCGTCCCATTCAAATCACCCTTCAACATACCAAACATCAAGGAAGTGCATGCACTCCATGAGGCACTGAAGTCAGGTGATTGTTGATGGAAGCACATGTCCACTCGGGAACATCATGAGCACTCAGACAGACTTCAGGCACATCATGCAGCCGGCGAGACAATTGGGAAGATGTGCAAGCAACGTTCAGATGTTGGCGTGAAACGAAAGGGAAGACAGTCAACAGCGAGCAAGCAACAGCCTGCGAAGAAGAAGAAGAAATCTACAGTGTCTGTGCAGTATGTCAGCAGCAGGGAGGAGAGCGATAACAACTCGGGGACGATGTCTAGGTCAGTATAATTTGCATTCTCATCTTGTGTCACGCTCATCACTGGTTCTAGTGTGGTCAGCATTCAGTCCTTCTGTATCAACCAAGGGTCTGTTTCCCCGGACCAACTCTCACCCTGGATCACACCTCTCGTTCCTGATGCATACATACCTGCCACTCGAGTAGTTACAATGTTTCGCCTCTATTACCCATTCTAGAGCTCATTTTTTCTTTGCGAATACACTATGTACTGCATTCCCACGTGATACGCGCAAGCGTGCCCTTGAGCGCACCTCATCTGAGCGAGATATGCGTGTTCGTCATGCACTGGGGGGGCACGAGGGGCATGGGAAGTGTGTTGCAGTGGCAGAAAGCCTTTATTTGGCAACAGGAACGTGCGCAAGGTGCAATGTGTCGCACTGCATGCAGCAGCATTAAACCTGACATGGCGGGATGCCTTTATTTGGCAACAGGAACACGCGCGAGGCACGATGTGTCGCGCTGCATGCGGCGCCATTAAACCTGACATGGCGGGATGCCTTTATTTGGCAACAGGAACGCGTGCGAGGCGCGATGTGTCGCGCTGCGTGCGGCGCCATTAAACTTGACGTGGCGGGATGCCTTTATTTGGCAATCGGCACGCGCATGGTACGGGCGACGGGCGCAGGCCGCACTCTGGATGACAGGGCCCCCCAAAATGGCAATCTATACATGTTTGCCGTGTGTCAGACGTTGCGGCACGGCGGTGACGTGTGAACGACCTCCCTTATTTGGTAGCTGGCACGCGCCCGTGCACAAGGTAGACCTGTTTGCTGGTTGAAAGGTACAACATTATTCAACAATTATTCATTTGGGCGGGAAAGCCGTCAGGTGAGTCGTTTTAGACCTGTCATGCCATGATACTGTCATGTCTAATACTACCGATTAAGCGGGAGCCTTAGGTGAGATTGAGGAGGCGGGAACCCGTTTCATCCCGAAAGGGTGGTGGGTGAGGTGAGCTCGCACGTCCGATGGCATATCGCACTGATGTCATTGCCTTGTCCACTGGCTATCTCGCATTCCAGTCGACCTCACCGTGATCCGGGAAGCGCGGACTCCGTCCTTGTTGGCTTGCAAGGTCGTGGTGCACAGAAGGCCACACTGGTAAGTGACAAGGGAAATCAACCAAAGGAAAACACCTCAAAACTGGGGGGCTGTCAAAAGAATGTAATTGTTTGCGGAAGAAGAGAGTTGAGGGGCTCGTCAAGTAATTGAAGTGTATTCCTCATGCATACCAACTCTGGCTAGAATTTCTTGTCTGTTTCTGCTTTCCGTTACGCGGCTTGAAGGAAGTACCAAATAAAAAGGGTAATTCATTGAGGGCAGCTAGGAAGATACGGGCACTGACGACGTCCTCCGTCGCAAGGTAAGCAGCGTGGCCGCAAACATAGCAGTGCTCGCAGTAGTAAGGCTCGGATGTGAAGCCCTGCGGAAAACCTTGTCATTGGTCCGTTCCGACAATAATGTCTGAATCTCGCACCATGCAAAGGGTCAAGTAGCGTGCTGAGGCCTGAGGTCTTGTACAGACCCTTCTTACCATCTGCGGTGACATGCCAGAGACCAACTGATCATCTCAGCGTCCTTGTGTTACTACAGTGTCAAACCGACAATGTGGGCACAAATCCAGCTTATCGGCCACGTATGCAAATATCTAACTGCCACATCAGCCTGTCAAGCAAACCGCGCGCGATGTATGCACGCTTGCAACTCCTTCCATCCAGGAAACTTCTCTATCCATGTCCATGTCCAGTCTCCACAGCTCGGGAAACGACAGCTCGTAGGTGAGAATGTGACTGTCCACCCGAGCGCCAGGGTATCTGTTCCAATACCAGGTTCCTCCTAGATCCGACCCTGCCTCGATTACTATGCGACGCAGGCCGAGCTTTCGCAAGTGCATAAGCTGATGTATACATCTAACCTCCGGAATGAAGAGTCGCTGTCACATCATGTCCTCAACCGTAACTCCGTCCTGTGTTTCTACAAGTCGACCGTTCTCCGCAACACTGTCATTTTGTGCAATCATGTCCAGCGTCGACTGTAACGCTGCTGGGTCATGCTGTACCAACAGGCCATTCAACATTCCCTCAGACGCCATCAGCCTCCCAAAGGTCAGTACGCTTTGGGCGAATTCTTGTGCAGTATGCTGGACTGCAAACGTTTCACTCTTTGCCGCGAGCGTCCCGACAAAAAGAGAGACATTCAAAGAGGCATTAGTGATATCAATCGTGTGTGTTCGGAGTTCTTGACTGTGCGTCACGCTATCCTGTAGCGTCATCTCTTGAGCGAGGACCGTATCTCCGAGCGTGTTCAGACGCGCGACTTCTCCGTTGATTTGTTGTAGAGCAACTATGGCACATTGAATGCTTTGCTCGCATGCCCGTACGTTTTGTTCAGCGCTTGCGATCGTTCGTTCAGCACCCTCAATTTCCTCATTCAAGTCGAAGAAATCGAAGACTTCTCCGAGACCAAATGTGAGGATATTTCGTACAACCTGGTTAAGAAAATTCATGTCTTGCTTCCATCACGAACGACATGAGACCGTACCCGAGCCGATTCCTTGCTGTCGCGGTTGCTCTCCGCAGACCGAATGGTCGCTCTGGCTTGTCCGGCATGTGCTTCAGCTATGGCTTTTTGCTCGCTGCCAGATGGGCGTTCAGCATTGTGATGCGATGAATAAGACCGTGTTGCACGCACTTCCAGTTTTCACGCTGATTTTCTACACCGTTACGCAACACTCCCGCGACCTGCACGATGTTCCGGAGTTTGTCAATGCGCTCTTGTGCCATGGTAATTTCAAAAGTAAAATCTGTCGTAAGCTGCATTGGGGATGGGGGAAAGGGGCCATGAACACGATTCAGCGGATCGTGCATAGAGCTGTTGAATTTAGTGTATACCTCGGTGAACTTCTGTGTCAAGCTCTTCGCTTTCTCGTGCAACAATTGAAAATGACCAAAGACGACTCGGCTTTGAGACTTGCATATATTCACGGAGGGCATGCAGGCCTGCATTGCTCCAAATGCCGACGTAGGATCGCGGTAGGTCATCAAGGCAGACACATTTTGATCTTGCGTGATTCGATGTAGTGACCCGATATGGCCGACTAGTATGACGAGGGCATCCATCGCGGAGGAACCATCCCGAGTCAGAAGAGACTCGCTCTCGCATTGTAACGTGGTTAAATATTGTTCGAGCGATAAACAACGCGCCGTTGCATCGATGATGTCTTGCTGCACCGTGGCAACTTCCGAGATGAGCTCACCAATCTGAGGCTAAGGAACAAGGGCAGATTAAATGAGACCATACTTCGGGTTCGACACACCCAGTTGACCTACAACTTCCTCTGGTGCGGGCTGTACAACAACTAGCAGGCAAGGGACATAAAATTACTTTCGAAACATCAGACGAAGTAATACTCACGTTCCGGAAGTTGGAGACCCGAAAGAACTCGAGCGACCAAGGAGCCAATCTCCGAGAAGGAACCCATTGTGAAAATGATGACAGGTTAATGGCACCTCACAACTAATCAAGTGCTAGCCGACGTGCGGGAAAGATACAAAGTGGACTTGAGGGCGAAGCTAAGACCCTGGAGGGTTAAGTAGAGTGGGGGAGGCGCAGCCACATAGCACGGGATGCCTCATACCCTTGTGTAGTAAGCGAGGACCCCCCCATGGTGCTTGCAACACATCCGAATCAGGAAACTGGGACCGTATAAGCGAGCAAAATCGGAGCCTTTTATTTTCTCGATTTGGTTAGAAGCCCGGCTAGCACATTCACATGGCCCCCAAGAGAGTCCCAGGCGACAACGTTACATGCTTTGCTCTGTAGGCCTAGGAGATGTGACGATGGAGAAGAGTTGCAGTGTTCGGTCGTCCCCAGTACCCTGGTGTTCGAGAAGTCCCATTATGACCCGAAAGACAGCCCAACGGGGCTAGCACCAAAGAATGCGTTCATGACCGCGAAATGATGGAAGCGCATGTTGCACAGGACATACCTGTGGTATTGCTGTAGAGACTAGAAACGGACAATTTCATTTGATTTCGCCTAATGATTGAATTTGAAGCGCCACCGCTGAGTTTGTTTACTGTACTGCAGTACTGGTCAACTTTTCAGCATAATCAGGCTGGCTTGCAATGGTCCCAGTAGGCTCGGAGACTCAGCGGAGCGATCGCTGTTTCAACTAGTCCGTCCGCGAAAACTTGAGTCTTATATCCGCCTTGTAACCAGCTTCTCCATGAGTCACTCTTATGAGTCTTCTAGGTTCGTCGCTAAAATGCATTGATGCCAGCACGGAGAACATGCCTTCACCTCACCTCCTGAGCGGAATTCTTGATTGACTCGTGTGGACTCACATGCTGTGGGTTCTTGAACCTGCTGAGGTTCAATGTCATTACCTTCTGGGGTCTCGCCTCATGGATGTTTGCATATTCAAATGGCTAGCAGGGAATGGAAGCTGGCTCTGTGAACGCTCTTTCTTTGAACAAGGGATTAGTTGTCCCCCAGGCCTTCATACAAAAGCCTCGAAGCTCACGACGAATCACTCAGCCCACCAGCCTTGTAGTGCACCCCTGGCGAACCTTTTGCATGATGTCGTTGGTGCAAGTACGCAACGCAGTCGCACAGATATCCAAGGGCAAAGATGTCAACGAGGACAGTTGGATGGTGTGGGTACCTTCACTCACAGTCGTTTCATACCGTTCTCACTCTCTGGTAGCATGTGGTGTAATACGAATTGGGGAGACCTCCTCCAGCCTGCTCCGCTCTCTATCGCTCTTCTTGGTTCACTGATGGTCATCGCTTCTAGCACAAACGACTTCTGTCCGTTACACTCACAACTTTCTGATACTCAGCGCTGACCAATATGGCTCACAGCACTCATTTCCGAGAACAAGTCCAGCAAATTTACCTATGCAAAGTACCCCACTTCTTTTAAGACCTGCCTCCAGCAAATGGTGGGCGATGGCTATACCGCGTTCGAGACGGCATCGCACCAAATGATGCGTATCAATAACGCGTCGGGTCAGTTGCCAGAAGCGATCAAGAGGGCCGTAGCAATTATTATACAGAATCAATCCCCCGTTGAAGTGGAATACTTGCTCCCGAATGCACTTGACTCGATTTCGGAACTGACCAACATATGCATGTGGGTTGTTTCCCGTACTTTACTTGCTTGATGTCCAAATCACGTGGTTGCTAATACCTTGAGTCAGCGATGCATCGCAATCGTGCGAGAGAGCGTTTGTTAGGGTTTCCGCGCTTGCGCAAGAGATCTTGGAGTGTACGACTTACAAGGTAGCCTTAAGTCTGGGAATGCGGTGCCTCATATGTTCTATCGTGTGCTACAGATCGGAAACGTGGAACAAGTGACGGAGCGGAACGAAATGCATCTCGTTATCCTTCAACAACAGTCACAGCAAGAGGAGCAAATGCTAAAGGAGGCCAAAGACACATCTGAATTGATGAAAAATGTACGGACCAACTCCATCAGCCTCTCTGAGTTTGTTAGGGACTATGACTCACAATATTATCCAGTCATTTGCGACTGCAGAAGATGAGTTCAAGACTGCTGTTGATAGTCTCCCATCCGGGTGAGCTTTATCGTCGTCAGCTGATGACAGATACGAGTTGATGTCCCGAATAGTTGGGAAATCGTGGGCATGCATGTTGTGGAGAGCTTGACAAATGCTGTTGTGGCTCCGATAAACGCGTTTTTTAGTACCGCCACGGCCAAAGGTAGCTATTTGCAAACTGGCTCGTCCTTATCTGCGGGTAAGCACGCATAGTTCCTCGAGCAAATTCGCTATTTGGTGGATGTTGAATCATTGTGACGTGACCAGGGAAAAATACGCAGCCGTCTGGCCCAGCGTTGAGTGATCCTGGTGTCGCTCTCGCTCAGCAAGTCCTCCGACTTGTTTCCGATCTAAAGCTTCTCATCTCCGGTGGGCCTGGCGGCACACCCGATTGGGATAACATCCGTGTTTCGGTACGTGTCCTGCACTGACACTCTTCCTCCTCACGTGCCATATTGGACGCACATTCAGAACAACAAGAGTGGTGGGTTGTACGTGGAAGCGAGCTTGGAAAGAATGATGGATCGTCTCGACAAAACCAAGCCCATCTCGTCGGAACTCTTACCTATCGTGGAAAAAGCTGTTTGCATCACCCAGAAGGTCAACACGACAGCAAGGGCCATCGACAGCCACGACGATAGAGCCCTCGATAAGCACAAGCCGGCGGTAAAGAAGATGATCAAAGACCTCCAGGGTATCGTGACGCGGTGCAATTTAATTCTACAGCAAACTGGGAACAGTGCAACTGGCCCAGGTACCCCCAAGGACGTCTCGACTACCACCAGCTATACAGTGGGTATTGCCTCCTGTCATCAGAAAATGTTTGCATAACTGGGTTCGTGAACAGCAAGTTGCGATTGAGACAGCGAAGTTCAGCGTGCGTACGCAACAGCCATGCTGTGTCGACTGGCTCACATCCACTCCTAGGTTGATCAAACTCGTGCAAACCTCGAAGCGGCACGAGAGTCTTACGACAGGGCAGCCGCGCGTTTGATTGAAGGGCAACGTGACATCACGAAGACGATTGGGACCATGACAAAGCTGTCTTTGGAGAATGCCACGTTGAAGGAAATCTTACCCGTGCTCATGCAAGCTATCAAGGCCTTTACAAGTTCGTACTCGCGTATATATTCGTGATCACCCTATAACTCACTTGGTACCAAAGTGCTCCGCGCCCAGTTTTCGCAAATGACGCAGTTCTTTTGCAACGTTTCGTCGCTTATCAACGACGTAATGAAACCTCAAGTAACGTCCTGGGTCAGGAACATAGAGGCAAACTCCAAGATGGTCCTCGCCGGCGTCCGGCTTTCTGGTGAACACGCCCTGCAACAACACAAGTGGTGATATTTGAGCTGACACACCTTGAACATCGTTTAGACTGGACTCGGCATGCGATGTACGCCCAAATGATGGCCCCGCTCAAAGTGAGCATGCTCGCTGAGCGAATTTCGGGAACCTACTTGCGGGTATCGGATTTGTATATCATGCCTGCGCAAAGGCTCGTCTCTGTAACTCTTCATCTTCTTCTCAACTGATGTTCTGCTATCGTCCTTAGAGAAGTCGGACATTTACTTCAATTCCAAGAAGACAGGAGCGAGGAGGGCAAACGGCTTTTCACATGTGCGTCTTTCGTTCAAACGTCGGAGGGGAACTCGCCCATGACCCCGACCGGAACGTGCAGTTAAACTCGGACAGGCCCAGGCTGCCATTCAAGAAAAGTCACAGATGGCGAGTCAGAAGATACTTGAGCTTGTTGCGGAGGATCAAAAGGTAGGATTTCAGGCTTCGTTCTCCGTCTTCATCATACTGATTGATTGATTCTCACTATCATGTGGCACGTCTCCCCTAGAAATTTGCTGGGGCCATCAATCAACGCCTAGAAAGGATACAAGATACAGTCGGTCGGACCCTGCCAGCGATCAGGGAACCCAGTACGTCCTATTGTATCCTTCGTCCTATCTATCCCCTTCCTCTTCCATTGACCGAGTTTGGGTCGCTGGACTCACCTTGATATCTCGCAGTCCCGCGCGAAATAGCGGACGTGACAGAAGCCCACGTCGAGGAGTTCGACCGCCAGAGGCAAGAGGTGGAGGAGGCGACTCCTCCATACGTGATAGATGAGCTCATGTGACGCATCGAGATCTCATTGGATTCAAGAGCACTCAACCTAATACGTAATTTGAAACCCATTCTCTTTGAAACTGCCATATCGTGCTGTCCTTAGCTCTGGTCGATCTGTACAATATCATTTCCAAGCAATCCATCCAGTGACCCGACATTGAGATACACTCTGAACAATCTGTGTGCATTGCATTTATGCTGCTATCCTGGTAACGTTATTATGCGTATGGTACATGATCAGCTTTTGGAGAGAAATCGTAGGAGATCCGTTTAGAACTTGTATTTGGAAACGGTCTCCCAGAACGCGCAGCCCTGCTGTCTACCGACCTCAAGTTCGAGGGCCGTCGGCTGGCGGCTACCATCTGCACCTGCGTATGTACCCGCACCCCATGGAGATCCTAAACACGAGAGGCGCAAAAAAAATCACAACCGTTAGCCACATGAACAACACCACACATACAAAAGAAAAGACCAAGACCAAAGAAAAACGAACGAGAGACATACCGCCGTGCACTTCATCCAAGTTGGAAAGTTGGGCAAACACACGGCCGTAACCGAGGGGGACGTAGATGATACCGTGGTGCGTGAGCGTCGAGAGCGAGTTGATGACAGTCGCTTCTTGTCCACCTCCTGGCGTACCCGTGGACACGAACACGCCCGCAAACTTGCCCACCAAGGCGCCTTTGGCCCAGAGGCCACCAGTCTGGTCCCAAAAGACCTGTCGAGAGAGAAAAAATAACAGACATCAGATCTCCGAACGCGATAACCCGTAAACGGGGGCCTGATCCGACAGGATCGATAAGACTTACCTTCCACTGCGCAGGGAAGTTACCGTAACGGGTGGGGACACCAAAGATGTAAGCGTCAAAATCTGTCAACTCGTCGACGGTGATGATAGGGTAAGCTGGTTTGGGAGGTGCATGCATCTTGACGAGGACTTCGGGTGAGAGGGTCTCTGCGATCCTTGATGAACGATGGACGATTAGATGGACGAATCGATCATTAGAGAAGATGAACATACTGGTAGATGGTGACAGAGCCGCCAGCATCTATGATGCCTTGCTTGACGGATTCGGCGACTACGAACAAGACGATTGATAAATCACAGGGAGAAAGAATTGGGCAGAAGTACCTACGTTTGGCGATGTGGCCGTACAGGGAGTAGATGATGATGGCTACTCTTGGGGAAGACATGTTGAATAGGGATGAGTGGTCGAAGAGAGAGAGCGTTCGTTGGGGTTCATTGGGGGGCGATTGGGGCGGTATTTGTAGTGGGCCGCAGTGCTAGTCTGGAACGGAATAACGAAATCAGGGACGGCGGTGATTGGTTTACCAGGTCGGGCACATCAAGGACACGATCATTTACACTGTTGCGACAGGACCACCGTCAGCATGCACAAAAACGCACCGATTGTACTCACGAGAACACGCGGTGTCATTGGATGGTTATCAATCATCTAATAGAAAGCTGACAAACATGTTGCGCCGACTCAGCGCCAGCTGTTACCAACAGATCGAAAGTTGCCAGTTGTCGGGGCCGGGGTCCCGCCTCAGCGAATCATCACCATGGTCAGCAGCCGTTCACCCTGAATTCACACCAACGTTAATCAGAGAAGAGCCCAACACCTACTTGATAAAAATACATTGCGACGTTACCTTATCCCGGACTGTCCGCCAGTATTCTAGACAACTGCGGCGTTGACACGCCTGACAACGCGGATTTGTCCATATTACGTCGCAAGAGGGGCACACTGAGCCCGTGCATGCCCGTGAGCGCATTCAATATTCGGGCAGATGAAACAAACCCTCACGAAGTTTCCCCCTTGCTTAGAAATTTATCGAGGGAAAGTGAGGTATATATAAGGGAACCGTAACACATCCGCATGTTATTCTCAGTCAGCAACCAGATAATTTGGGGCTACTTATCGCACGCACATTCGAAGTATCTTGACATCATTTGTTAATGGGCCCATGGGCATCAGTATGGCGTTATAAATGCACATTCATTCCCGCCGCGCTTTAGCTTATCACGTCACGTTTTGTTTTGCGCACGCCGGATGCATGGGCGCTTTGTCAAGTCACGCTGCATTTGGCCAGACATACACCATGTTTTGTGAGAGCATGCCGTGTTTTGCATAGCATCAGTGCAATCACGCAATTAGCAGTCTTCATGAGATGGCGTGTTGATCCGAGTCTCGAGTCCTGAGCCACAACCGATACCATTGAATTGATTATCTCGTCAATGTATGCTGTATTATTGAACGGATTAGTTGTAAGAGGCCATACAGAACCTTTTTTCTCAAGTAGTTTACACGTGCGCCTTCTTTGCGCGTCTAGACCCGCTGTCGATTAGTCAGTCTTCTTTAAACGTGTGCTGGGAGACGATTTCCCAAAATCTGCGGCCCTGCATCTTGGCGAGTTCGAACTCGAGAGCAGTTGGCGAACGGCTACCATCACCACCGGCAAACGTACCCGCTCCCCAAGGGGAGCCTGCAATGGATGTCAGGCTTCAATCACTGCAGACCAAAAAAAATAGACACGTACCCCCACGGACCTCATCCAAGTTGCTTAGAAGTCCAAAGATGCCTTTGTAGCCAAGCGGTACGAAAATAATTCCGTGGTGCGAAAGTGTAGAGAGGGAGCTTATGACGGTTGTCTCCTGGCCACCGCCCGGCGTGCCCGTAGAGACAAACACACCAGCGAACTTGCCCGCCAATTTACCCTCTACCCAGAGCTTTCCGGTAGCATCCCAAAAAGTCTTGATAATACACGATAAAGTTAGCCCTCGGAGACAACAAAAAGAAAGGGATCAAAAACACCAACCTTCCACTGAGCAGGGAAGTTACCATAACGAG
>JBBPLN010000951.1:0-11325 GCA_038089815.1 Sutorius eximius
AGACACGTCAGAGGGCCCGCAAGTCGGCCGCCGGGTTCGACACTACTAAACTCTTGGGCATTGTAACTGAAGGCAAAGTCATCCGTGGTTCTGCTCGATGCCTCGCTGACCCGAGAACAGCTACGCTTCGCCTCGCACCATGCGTTCCAACAAAGGTCGCAATGGCACAGTTTCCGGACGTCAAACACGCCGTGAGCGCCGTTCAAGAAATTCTCAATACACCTTATGGTCCACATATTCGTTCGTATCGATTCATCTCGTGTACGCAGGCTTATTCACATCATATCCAGAATGTATAGAGCTTCTCGACGACAACAGTCCGTACTCATTGTCCAAAGAAACGTTCGCCTGACATGCATGACTCACAGTGATGTCTGCCATCAACACAGCCGGCATAGTCGAGAAACTCTACCCGGTACAGGATACCCTTTTCTTCAAACTTCAGGGTTCCCCGGAATCCATCACTGAAACCTCACGTGTCGTTCAAGAAATTGTTCGGAGGCACAGCAGTACCCGGTTCGAATTTGCAGCGACAGACGAAGAAGCAAATGATCTGTGGGAGAACCGAAAGTATGCGCTCACGTCTACCTTGGCGTCCCATTCTGGGATGAAGTGTTGGACGACAGACGTATGGTAATGATTTTCGTGTCTTTATCAGCAAGAGACGGGCTATTGACAAGATGATGTAGCGTTCCGGTGTCCAAGCTCCCTCAGCTCGTGTCCGAGACGAAAGAGGACCTCGCCAGGGCTGGACTAAAGTCTACTATCGTGGGACATGTTGGAGACGGTACGTTTCTTCGCTCAGAAACGATCCATACGCTAACGCGGGTCCGGCATCAGGCAACTTCCACGGCCTCATTCTCTTCGGGAATGACCGTGAACTCCAATCCGTGAGTGAAGCCGTTCACAGACTGATCCATCGCGCTATCGCCATGGACGGGACATGTACGTCCTCTCACTGAACGTTTCCGCGTCGACTAACTTGGACGGGTTTAGGTACGGGTGAACATGGCGTCGGGATCGGGAAGAAAGAGTACCTCGTCGAGGAACTGGGAGAGGACACGGTAGAGTTGATGAAAACGGTGAAACGGGCGATCGACCCGCTAAATTTGTTCAATCCCGGAAAGGTAAGCCTTTGTTGCTGCTTGACAGCATCGAGTTGACGATCGGTATAGTTGTACCCAGAGAGCAGGAGCAAACATGGGAGTCAGTGATGCTGTTTGAACAACATGTACTTGTAGTGGTCAGGTCGAGTTCCATATCCATCCACTTCAGGAGGTTTTGTTATCCCACTTGTACAGGAATATCTCCGAACTTTCGCCCAAGTCACGTACGCCAAGGCCGCATAAAGTCGTCAGGCCTGATCCACTACCTTGAACTGGTGGTCTTCTACTGCCCCTAATCATACGACCTAGGCTCATGATGGACATCGGAACCCAGCCCTGATGGGGTCTGTTAGGTCTGGAGTGGCATTGGCACTCGGGCTCAGCGCTTAGGCGCTCGGCACCTTTACACAGCAACCTACGAAACCCAGCCAATGGGATCCTGAGAGGGCGAAGAGCTAAGCCTCCACCAGGTACATATTCTCTTTCTCCGATTGTACAACGCTGCCTTATGGAGCGCTCTCGCAAGATTTTCCTCGAAATTTCATCTGCGTCACGCAAAGTCATTGCCACTGCCAACGAGCATGCCAAGCGCAGGGGATCGCCTTGCGTTTCACGCTCCCATTTTCAACTCGAAGCCCATCTGCAACGGATATCTGCTGCCTGCGACACGCTAGCAGGTATTTTAGGATTCTCTCTTTCGGATGGTACTGCACTCGACATCAGGCTACAAGACTGGCTCAGCAGTGATGAGCCACGGGTGTGCCTGGACACATTGAGTGGGATAGAGACGATCCTCCAGTCAGACGCATATGTCATGCCCTCATGGATGAATCTCTTTATGGGAGGGTGGTGCACATCATCCACGCAAGACAAGACCAAGGAGGCCGTCGATCTCTTGGTTTCATGCAAAGATTGTTTTCATTTCCTGTTTGCGTTCGAGACTTGGTAGGTTTCTTCAATGCCCGAATGTACCCCATGTACATGACATTATTATCGTTATCCAGGAGCAATGAAGGGGGACTCCAACAGGAGGATGCATCACAATTTCCAGAGTGTGCGCCGGAGGAATCAGACAGTTTCACTCAAATGTTATCAGTCGTCGTTCCTGCCAATATTGAGTAAGTGGTATGGTATCACGATACACCACAATGCACTGTATAACTGGTGTTTAGCATTACAGATCCAGAGACAAGCATTCCCCGGCGCAAAGATACTGTGCCAGAAGAGGAGCGCAAGTTAATAGATGATATGAAGGCGAAGAAGGAGGAAAATGGTGCTCCGCTACCATCAAACACAGCTTGCTCATGATTGACCCTGGTTCCTGGCTTTCTTAGCGTGGAAGCTTGAAGAGATACTGAGGTGGCTCGATGGAATGAACTGTGCCGAAAAGCAGGACGTTATCTTCTCACTCCGTCAACCGGATACATGCAAATGGCTGTTCAACACGGAGCAGTACAAGGCGTGGAAGAATGGTCAGAATCCTTTTCTGTGGCTACATGGGAAACGTACGGCCTACGTAGTTCTGCGAAACGTTCTCTGCTGACGTTGTGCTTACAATGGTCACAGCCGGGGCTGGTAAATCTGTACTGGCGTACGTAATGTCCCGAGTTCCATGCATTCGTTGTCCCAATGATGCTAACCCTACTCTTAGGTCGGCTGTCATCAACTCACTCGAGAATGTCCAGCAAAAGGGAGGAGTCCTTGCCTTTTTCTATTGCGATTTTCGGGATGAAAGTTCAACAAGTGCTGCAGAGGTGTTGCGTTCCATACTCTCCAAGCTGCTACAATCACTCAAGAACAGTGATTTCGATCCCAAAGACCTGGTCGACTCTGACCTTCGCTTTGCGATAGAAAGGGTGGCTGCCACAGAGAACTTGATTGATAACCTTGCCCTCGCGAAAGAAAGAGGAGGCGCCACGCGGAAAAATACCAAGGAACTCGCTAGATTTGCACATCACACCGCAAGGTTGCTTCATAAGAGGCCTCTAGTCGTAGTGGATGCCCTTGACGAATGTAAAGATGTTGAGGCACTGCTCGAGGGTCTTAATGTACTCAAGGGAGATGTACAGCTTCTCGCCACAAGCCGGCCGCTCCAGGTCATCAAGGATAGTTTCTTAGGTGTCCAATTCATCTCGATGGACTCGGATGACATGGCGAAAAAGTTGTCGGAGGACATCATGCTGCACGTCACTCGGGAACTCGACGCTCGTCGAAGATTGAGAGTTCTTGGAGATGAAATCAAAGAAGAGATCCGTTCTGTTTTGCGTCGTAAAGCAGATGGAATGTAAGGTACATTGTCGTATATTGGCACAATGACTGATCGTACTCTGTCCAAGGTTTCGATGGATTCAGTGTTCAATCGACACCCTCAATCGATGCGTCACCTTGAAGGAAGTTCAAGCAGCCCTCAATAACCTTCCCGAAGGGCTCGATGAAATGTACAAGAGAATTCTCCTTGCAATTGATATCAAAACTCGGGAAGGACGGCTCGCTGTACGAGCTTTAGTGTGGCTTGTCGCAGCACTACGACCTCTCCACATAAATGAGCTAATGGAGGGACTCTCCATCGACCTCGAGAAGCGCACACTAGATTCGAGCATAAGACCCATGCACAGGGCGGCCTTGTTGGATGCATGCGGAAGTCTGGTAGCTTACAACGAGATGACAGGCATTGTTATCCTGTCCCACTTTAGTGTGAAGGTAGGTCCCAAGAACTGGTATGTGTATGACCTTCTGAGATTCTTACATAGGAATACCTCATGAATGACTGCATTCGTGTCGAACTACCACAGTACCACATGAAGTGGGAGCATGCGCATCTGCAGCTAGTACAAGCGTGCATGTGCTATATTTCCAATTTCCTCAAGCGCTCTCAGGGATCTGACGAATCCAGTGATCATGGTGTCTCCTCTGAATGCGGGAGCTCTATCCACTCCGTACGGTTGCATCCACTTCTTCACTATGCCATCAGAGAAGCTTTCGACCATCTCCAATACCTTGGGTCGCAGATTGCATCAATCCTACGTGACATAAGGTTACTTGAAGAGGACATTGAACAGAATTCCAGCTTATGGGATAACTACCTGTCGGATCCCTTCACGCTTCCAACTTGGCCCGTCCTCACCTCATGTTGGCCAAGTCGAACTCATGACCTCGCGCTTTATGTTCTCATCGCTTTCGCCCCAAATACGCTCCTGCGCGCACACCTTCCTCGCAAGCCTCCTTTCAGTCCCAAGAAGGATGCAAACCCACTGATATATGCTGCACATTTTAATAAGCTTGAACATGCCCGGACGCTTTTGCTGCGTGGTGCTAAACTAAACAGTAGAGGATGGAGGATGGATGGCAGATCTCGGGCGTTGCCCATTGAGGTTGCTATGAGCCTCGGTCGTTATGACATGGTTGCTTTGTTCATATTGGAAGGGAGCACTTTTTCCCCACAGATATTCGCCGATTTGTTCTTGGGCAGATACGCGGACTTGGTGCCATCTTCTGTCAAGAGGATGTTGTTACAAACTGACTACTTCGCGGAGGCGGTCCACGACTCGTTAAATAACACGGAACTGCTATCACCATGCTCCTGTACATCCCTCCTGGCTCGTGCCAGTGACACTGTTAACGGGCAAGATCTCGTTCGTATCGCACGGAGATTGATCCAGGTAAGCCATGTTTCTTTGGGTGTAATATGCGCTGTAACAACCTGTTTAGGTTGTCCCTCAACGAGGCCACGCTTCCGTTCCACGATATTTCGACTCTTTTCTCCATACTGTGCTGGAGCATCATTCTGAGGAAGATATCCTGGAAGTCGTGAATCTCCTAGCCAGTCACACATTCAATCTCCTTCAAGCAAACACCCACAGAAAAACTCCCCTTGATATAGCTGTTAAACGGGCCCATGTATCTGTTGTACAGCTCTTCATCTCCCTTGGCGCTCGGCCTCCTCCTGACGTACTGTTTGTTGTGTTGGATTTATGGAGCGCAAAATTGGGGACGCAACGGGCCGCCCAGGCAATACTGTTTCGTTCCCTGGTTGAGAACGGAGCTGATGTCTGTGTGCACACCGATGCCGGAGACTCCGTGTTGCATATCGCATTGGATTCTCTTCATGAAGACGAGGCTCTGGACGCTGTAAAACTTCTGGTCGATTATGGATGTGATCCTCTCGAAACCAACTCTTCTGGAAGAACGCCTCTTTACATCGCAATTTCATGGGCCCGTGTCTCCGTTGCGCAACATCTCCTTTCTCTTGGTGTTCGTCTCCCACCAAATATATTCCTCACATTGGGCCCCCACGGAATTTGGAGCACGGCAGAAATGGTCTCTCTCCTCGTCGAGAATGGAGCAGACCCTCACGCCTGTAATGCTGACACTGGGGATTCAGTGTTGCACATCGTGTTAAATCAGTTTAGACAGGAGGACGCAATTTTAGAAATTGTAACCTTTCTGGTCAGCTGCTGCAGTTGTGATCCCCTCAAAGTCAACTCACTTGGACAGACATCCTTCCACATCATTATCGAACGGGGCTATATGTCTATCGCACGACACCTTCTTTCCCTGGGTGTTCCTCTCCCGCCTGATATCCTTCTCACTCTGGGCTCCAATGATATCTGGAGGAATGTGCAAGTGGTTTGCTTTTTAATCGAGAATGGAGCCGATGTGCATGCGCGCAATGGAGTCGGGGATTCTGTGCTCCATGCTATGTTGAATTCCGCCCGTGGTTTGTATGAGGAGGAGGAGACCGTGGAACTCCTGGTTGCTTATGGTTGTGATCCTTTTGGAGCCAACTCTTTTGGGAAAATGCCCATTCACATTGCTGTCGAACACAGGCTTTACTTCATCGAACGCTATTTTCGTTCCCTCGGTGCTTGTAGTCCCGACGAAGTCCAGCACATACATCAAGGTCGCCGTGAGTAAAGTCCTTCAGTCCAACCTTCCCTATGGTTTAACTATCATATTTTAGTGGTTCGAGACTCGGATCAAGATTCTATAAGTTCCCAGTCTTCAATGGTGTCGGTTTACTATGATGCTCTTTCGTGATCAGCTCATGTCTCTATGCCCGCATTTCCTAAGTTGTATTTCCAACCATTGCGATGTGTCTGATAACTCGTGTACTTGTTGAGTTGGAAAATGGCACACCCAGCACCACTGTGCCGATCCGGCTGGATACGAACAATATTTGGTATGGTTTCTAAGGTTAAACGTTAAGGTCTAATGTAAGGTTGAAATCGCGGCGCCTTCTGCATCGAGAATGATTGAACGACTTCGTGCACAAAGTAAACATGGCCGCTATCTTGTCCAACCATGTGGACATAGCTTGTGACTTTTTTCAGATGTAGATTAACGACAGCGTGAAGGTCGTACCGAGTCAGCAACGTGCAAACTAGGATCCTCGTCTGAATGAATCCAGCCGATGTGCCTCAGTGACACTGCCCATATATGCAAAATGGCCTGTTGAGGCCCACCATGTGTTTCCGTCGACTGCTCGCGTCTGAGCAGGAGATGGAAATATCATCGGATTCGTTAATGCCCTTAGATCGATGATCTCGTCTGCCATGTGAACGCGCGATACGAATTGTCGACCCCGCCATTCATGACGCATCATGCCGATCGGCTCGGTGACTTTGTTCCGCTTCTCGGAAGTAGTCTGGTCACCAGACTACTACTACCTCGAAGGGTTGGCATCTGAAGCGATGGCTGTCCGCGTGACCGCAGCTACGTCCGCATGCCGCCCCGTGTATATCCGAGTCCATCCAGTAAATTTTTTGCGTCGTGTTTGAGACAGGTATATCTTCTCCTGTTCTAGAACAGTGGTAGATTTCGAGGTAAAGACTTGGTACCTCCCGATGGACAATGGATTGCATTAATAACCTGTACCGTAGTCGTGTCAGCAAACGTGGATACGACCCGAAAGTAGACGAGATAGTGGGGGAAAAGACAAAGTGATAAACATACCGAAGACTTGTAAAAATTTCCAGGGCTTCAGGCTCGTGGCGCAGCTTCGGAGATTGCAAAGCTTCTCGTCAAGCGTGGTTGTAAGCCTTTCAACCCCAATTGTTCCGGAAGGACACCCTCCGCGCAGCTCTCAAAGAGGGTAGCGTCCTCAGCACAATGTCTTCTTACACTTGGTGCCCCTCTCCTACCTGATACATTTACGACATTGGACCTGAGGTGGAATTTTAGAAAGTGCAAGTGATCCGCTTCAGCGTGAAGAATGGAAGCGACGTCTTAGCGCACAACGGGATCGGGAACCCCGCAGTCCATGTCACGTTGCATTTTTATGATGGCAAGTATTGGGAAATGGACGAGGCCATGAAGCTCCTGGTCGCCGTGGCTGTATTTGCGTAATGTCGCATGTCCCCAACTCGAAGCCGATGACTCGTCATTTGTACATTCTTCGTGCAATTCGGAGTCAAGGTTCGCCAGGGGCAGGTTAGCATGCTGAAGGCGTGGTGATATAGTTCATTACTGACAGCAAGGAGCAGCATGCTGTGGAAGTTACATTAAAAGTCTGACAGCATGTCTTTTATACCCAGCCAATAATCCTCGTTTGTCCGCTTGCTGATTTCACCCTTGGTGAGCCATGCAAAATCTTGGTATCGGTCCGCATCAGGACGAACTTGTCCCGCGAGAATATGTGCCTTGTAAAAGAACACAACAGCCTACAGTGCGTTCAGTAAGCGAGTTTTGACGACGAGTTCAAACTCACGTCTTCAGCGACCTGTTTGGGAGGGTGATAGACGCCTATTGGGTTCCGGCCTACCATCCAGGTGTCCATATGCCGTCCACACTCTGCGTCGAGTCTCCGATGTGCGGCCTAGAAACAGCGTCCAAATAAATCCAACCGACAACGCATTAGTGACACTAACCACATGCAAAAATTCGCCCTTTTGAACATTCCCCTGCGGAAACCTCCATACGTCCTTGCCGTTCTCCTGTGTCCTGAGCAAGAGATAAAGATTCCGTTGACCTCTCCTGTTGAGGTTCTTGGGATCGTTGGTCTCGTCCACCTTGTGAACGCGCGACATAGACTCATCGACCTCGTCCTTCATGGCAATTTCCATGAGTTCCGTGGCCTCGTTCCGTTCCTCGGAGGGATCCAAGCCAAATGGCGCGCCGAACGCTCTGCGCTCGCGTCTTCTTTCCTCGATGTTGAAGCGCGTCTCGAGTGGCGAGCCTTGCTTGAAGTAAAACTCAGTCGGGAACGGGTTGCGCAAGGCGCGGTGTATGCGAGCCTGGTATGCATAAAAGGCTTTCTCAAACGGCGTCGGTGTGCGTGTAAGGAGCGGTGAACGGTTTAGGATAATGGCGGTGTGCAAGTTTGGACGAGCGCGGATGCTCGACGTCGCCTCCGTTGCAAAGGCGCGTCTGCAGAGTTGAGCAGACATGGTGAAGGACTAACTTATGACCGTGAGAAAAGAGGTCCTATGACGGTGAGCTCGGTGGACTCGACTCGTTCCGACTCGCCATGTCGGTCTCGCTCGTATCCAATGCTTACCTCGACGAGCACTCGGCAAAGATTAGGTCAAAGCCTGTCCCATGGGAGGTCTGTGCATCCTTTCACGCTTGTTCACCGCTCACCTGCCGGCAGGGATACCAGCGCGCTGACCTCGTCACCTCGGAGGAGCTGACGCTCATCAAAAAGGTTGACAGACAGTCCAGGGCAAAGATAGAGTCCATCCTCGTCTCAGACGGCCAGATATACTCGCTTCTCTATCTCCGCTTGTTAAAGAAGCTCCAGAGAGTCGATACCATGCAGTGTCTCCTCGTCCTGATCGCCGACGCGCTCTTGGGTGCGTTCTGCGTTTTGTGTCTGGATTGCAACCCATTGGTCCTACGCATGGCTAGACCACGATGAACGGATACCACTCTTCACGAGAGCTGCGCAGTCGGATCCCGACCTGCCCTATTTGCCGCTCCTAAGGTAGGCCCCTCGTTACCGCTTAATGACAAGATCTTCATGTGACATCCAGGACCCTAGAAGCCCAAGACGAATTCGTGCAGCTCAAGTCTGCGCAGATCCTCACGATACTCCTCAGCTCCGAGTCCACTCCGTTGCAACACCAGCATCTCCAACCTTTCCTGAAGCTTCTCGCCTCCCTCGTTCAGGGCCACTCTTCGAACAAGCGCGACGTCGCGGTACAATCCCTCGAGTCCTTGTTGGCTCGTCCAGACTGCCGCAGAGCAGTCTGGGCTATTCCAGGCATTATTGCTGGGTATGTCGTAGCCCCTTTTTTGTAGCAGAATTGTACATCTCTCGTACAGGTTGGTGGACATTCTTCGTCATAGACCAACCCCTCAGATGAGCTATCAAGTCATATTCTGCTTGTGGCTCCTGACATTCGAACAAGACGTCGCCGCACAGATCAACAAGTAAGTGCCTTGTGTCTCTACAGTATCAATGGCCGCTGGACGTTGCCGACAGGAAATTCGACATTATACCCCTGCTAATCTCAGTTGCGCAGGCGGCAGCTAAAGAAAAGGTCATTCGCGTGATTGTCGCAACGTTCCGGGCACGTATAATTCCCTTTACATACGTTGGTCGCTTATGCTTTCACCGATAGAATCTGATCACGAAAGCGCCCTCTGCCAATTTACCAGCCATGCTTGTCGCGCAGCTGCTTCCGTTCGCCAAGAACCTCTCCGCACGCAAATTTTCCGACGAGGACATTCTCGAAGACGTTCAATTTGTCCGGGACGAACTCGAACGCAACTTTGACAGCTTGACGTGAGTGATGGTGAAACGCGGGCATTGGGTTTGCTGACGCCGACTCGAGGACGTATGACGAGTATGTTTCTGAGCTAGCGTCTGGTCACCTGTCTTGGACGCCTGTGCACGAGTCCGACGACTTTTGGCGGGAGAACGCGTCCAAGTTGAACGATAAGGACTATGAACAACTCAGGTCGGTGCTATTTCACGCGTTGGTGCATGGTTGAACACTAAACCGACGCCTCCAGGATCCTGATTCGCTTAATGAACATAGAAGACCCCCTCGTACTCGCCGTCGCAGTACACGACTTGGGACAGTATGTCAAACACTACGAACGGGGAAAGAAGTAAGTCATCGCCCTCCAGATTGGCCTCGCGAGATCGACACTGCCATCCTAGGGTTATCACGGACCTGGGCGGTAAAGGACGAGCGATGGAACTCATGACGCACCCGAACCCTGACGTGCGCTACCACGCACTCGTTTCGGTCCAGCAACTTGTTAGTCACCCATGGATCACTGTATGACCGCGAGACCCTGCATTCCTCCGTACCACGGTCATATTCAAGGGTAACATATAACAACGGAGTATTTTGTAGAACAGGCGAAAGAGAACAATGATAGTGTATCCTACGGCTGGATCCATACCTCTGCGATGACATCCAGCTCCTTCAACGTGCGTGGCTCCTTGGTAGTGGCGTCCAGGCCTGGTTCGGCGTCTGCGTCCGAGAGATGATCGCCAGTGAGGATGACTCGGAGTCCACCAGCGCATACAAAACCGGTGCGAAGCGGTAAAAAGGTGAGTTCGAACGTCTGGCTTGCCTCGACGCGAAGCGGGTCATTCGCGAGGAGGTCCTGCTGCACAAGGTCAAAGGGATCCAGCAAGATCGCGGAAGGACCGAGGAACGAACATCCCCGGAGTTTGGCGCTCCTCGTCTCATCGAGCGTCTCGAAGTAGGGTGGCGGCAGCGACAGCGGCGGATCGTCCGCAGCGACCAATTTCTGAGGCGATGCCACGAGCGGCTGGTCGCCCACCAGACCGACCGTCGCCTGCGTCGGTGTTGTCAATGTGGACGCGTACGACGAGAAGCGAGAGGGCGTCGGGCTGCTCGATGCGGGAGCCTCTAGCACATTCTGTGTGGAGACACGCGGCGGGATGAGGTGCTGTACGGCGAGGCGAACGCGCCGGCGTCGGCCGTAGGGAACCGTGGCTGCGATGCTTAGTCTGAGTCCGAGTGTAAAGGGTTTGCCCACGCGGACTGTGTCGCCTACGCGCCGCACCACGACGAGGTCGACGTCCAGGTCCGATGCGGGTTCTGGGATGACGAGCGGATGTGGGTGTGGGTGTGAACCTGGGACTGGGGTCGATGACGATGTGGCTGGGGAGAGTGGGCGCGAGATGGGGACTGGTGTCCCCGGTTGTGCTCGCGGGCGGAAGGGCGAGCCGGATCGGAACGTCCCTGGCGGCGGCGAGTTTGGTCGAGATGCGGGGAGCTGGGGAGAGCGGGGTCGG
>JBBPLN010000952.1:0-11307 GCA_038089815.1 Sutorius eximius
CCCCCATTCCCACTCAACCACGCTTCCAACCGCCGCCCGAGCTCTCCACCCCGCCCACCACATATATCCCCATGCGTCGTCAACGTCTGCTCGAGCTCGCGTGCCCGCTTCAACGGTATTTGACCCGCTTGCCGTTGACTACGGAGCGCTGCCACGCGGAGCGCCATCGACGAGGGCTCCGAGCGCTCGCTCGCTTCGTCTCCGCCATCCGCCTCTGCCTCTCCCACGACGCACCCCCCGGACTTGGACCCCAACTTGCACACGGACCCGTGTCCGGAGCGCAGCACACACGCACCGCTGTACGACGGCGCACTCGCCACCTCGGACCCTTCCACCGTCGACTCAACATCCCTGAACCAATCCTCCTCGCACTCCTCCGGACCAAGAATACTCTCCACCAATCCTTCCTCCCACCCGTCCCACTCGACACAGCGATGCGCGAGCCGCAGACGCGCACCAACGGCTTCGTAGTGGAGCCACTCTTGCGCCGTCGCGGCGAGGCTCGCGCGGCCATTGGATGCGTTAGTCCCGTTCCCGTTCTTGGACGGCTTGGAGAGCGCGATCGAGGCGACGACTTCGCGAAAGAGCATGGACGTGAACGGACTCGTCTGCACGAACGCCGGGAGGTGCGCACAGGCCCACAAGGGTCGCGTCGTTGTCGACTCCCAATCAATGATGCACGTCTGAGAAAAGCAAGGTCAGTGAGAGCACCAGTAAGAATACGGCAGACACACGATTCGAGTGGGATCACGCTCGTCCACAAACAAGTTTTCCAAATTGAGATCATGACAGTCCAGCCCAAACTCTTCCGTCTCCGAGTCATCGGCGTGCGCACCCAACCGCTCCATGACGCGCATCCAGCGACCCAACTCCTTGCGCACCACTTGCTCGCGTTGCACGATGTGCGCGACCAAAAAGGTACTCCGCTGCATGCGGCGATAGTCACGGTACATCGTGTCCCCGGGGCCCTCCCATTCTTCTTCGCTCTCTTGCGCGTCCCATTCGTCAGAATCATCGCTCTGGTCATCAGGCACTGCGTCGAGGTGGTGATGCCGGGAGGATCGAATCTCATCCGGATCAAGGTGCAGCCGATGAGGTACCGACTTTCCCTCGTTCTCCCGCTTTACGCCCGCTATTTCACGCTGCACACATGACTCTAGATATGATCGCGTGGACGGCCAAGGTCCGCGATCAATCTCGGATGGATGTGCGAGGTCGCCCCGACCGGATCCGAAGAATGGCCACGACACGATAGGTCCGACGTGTGTCGAAGCAGGCGTAACACGTGCTGGATCGCGCGCCATGTTGGTCGCTGTGGGTGTGCTCCCAGACGTAGGGGTTGCCGAAAACGAGAAATGCTTGAGTGGTACATGCGTTGCCATGGGTGTTGCTGCCGACGAGTTCGATGGTGATGCGACTGAGGGGGATAACGTAGGGAAATGGAGAGATCCTATACGTGAGAAACGCTGGGCAAACAAAGGTATTAGGAGAGATGCTACATTTTTGAACAGAATTTTGAGTTGCTCGTTGGACATGGAGTGATACACTCTACCGAGCGGGATACCTGGTGCCTGGACGAAATGAACAAGGGACGGCGCGTCGACATAAAAAGTACCAACCTTGGACATGAGGATATACTCGCCGCCGAGACGGTTATAGGGGTTTGAATCGTAATAGTAAATGTCTGGTACGGGTATGGACGTGTTTTCGCGGAGATACTGCATGGTCGCGACCTCGGACTGCGTCTTGAGGCGAGACATGAACCGACGCGCAACGCGAACGACGACCTGCCGCGTGTCCACGAGCGTAACCAGATAAGCCTGATAAGCACCCAACGTAAACGTGATGCCGACACCGCACAGACTCGACCAACCTTATGAAACGTTCCTGATGGGGGCGTCAGAGAAGTCACAGATATGGGAAAACCGCCGACGGAAGACTTGCCTGAGCTCAAAAAGTGAATGCGAGCCACGTCCCTGTGCGTCTTTTCGCGTAGGATGTCCCGTAGTACTCGTCGATCGACAGGAAAGGGCTGCGTGTCGTGCAGGGTGGCGTCCGCTGTGGCCTCGCGTCGCCGATCTGCCTGTTCGACGTCCCAGTCCCATTCGACAGGGTCGGGGTCGGGGACGCAAGGCGCAACGGGCAGCGGCGGGAGCGGGACGGTACCGGGCGGGAGGACGGTCGCACCCGTCGCACCACGTCCGCTGAGAAACATGGTCGTACCCGAGATGTGTGGTGCGCAGAGATGGTTTAGTGCGGGGACACTGTTCAGGATGATGAGAAAGCGAATCTGGATGAACGTTAGTGACAGACCCGTGATTATGCATGCGCTCGATGTCGTCCGGCAATGAACCCTGTTTGGCCTTGTTTAAAGAATAACCCCATTCTGTCTTGGGTACCGGTACGGGCATGATGAGCGCGGTCGTGGAGGGGTACGAGGAGAAGGCCACTTATACCCAGGTAAGACTGTGGTATAGTCATCACGTCCGCCTTGACGCCGCCGCATCCACGATCTGGCTGACTGGTCCCACAGTAAACACGGCTTATCTCGTGGCCAGACCCGTCTGAGCCCGTGGCGCACTCTAAACACGTTTGAACCTCATCGAACGTGTTCGCGCGTCCGTGTCGACAGTTGAAGGATTGACATCAACAGCGCTTGACCTCATCAACCCGTCCCCAACGGGCGTCTTGATCAGTGTTCAAACTCAAAAATGTTCCGATCTAGCTACAAATCTGTCCCGTTTGCGGCGCTAGTGCGCTTTTATGACAAGCACCGCTCCCACCTCTACCGCAGATAAGATATGAATACAGTACACAAGTCGAAAACACAAAATACCGAATACCAAATACTAACCAATACCGTACCGAGATGCAAGACTAAAACAAGACATCAAAATCGCCCCGACGGCTCGACACACACCACCTCGTCCACCCGCTTCTTCAGCCACTCCAACACGTCCTGCCCCACGGACGCACACTCGTACAGCTCCACCTGGCGCAACCTCGCTGGCGTCACACCCTGTACCATCGTCCCGCTCCCTGTCTCCGGATTCCGCGCCTCGATCAGCTGCACCAGCTTGGCAATCCCATCCGGGTGCGCATGACAGTTCCTCATCGTCACCGACGTCAGATTCGGGCACAGCCAGTGCGCCTGCTCGTCATCCGGCATACCCAACGCAGCCAGGAACGGCTCCAGTGGCGTACCCCCCACGCTCACCGAGTCGAGGTGGTTCATCTCCGCTAAAAAGTTCCACGAGATCACGATCCCACCGGGACCATAGTACAGCGTCGAGCTGTTGGTGGTCCCGTACGACACCGACAGCTGCGTGACAGGCGGGTTGTTAGATCGCTGCAGCAGATTCGTGATCACGTCCTCGATCGGATCCCGAGCCTCGATGTCGAGGCTCAGCACGTCCAGCGCAGGCAGGATCAGCGTATCGGCGAGCGTCGCCATGTGGTAGTGCCCTCCAAAGGTCAGCTCGCGTAGTTTTGGTAGAGACGTCGGGTGTAGCGGCAGGATGGCCGGCAAGACGACGGCAAAGTGCAACGTGAGGGACTCGAGATTCGTATTGCTCGCGATGATGTGCAGGACGCGATCCAACGGCAAATGATTCGACGGCAGTGATCGCAGGTTGAGTGACCGCAAGTCGGTTTTGAATATGGGCGAGGACCACTTGAATGGCACGTGGTGCAGCATGAGCGACTCGAGCTGCGACAACCCCACAGGGGTCGTCGGCGCCGAGCACGGAAGCCAACTCCACTCCGTGGCGTATATCGTCTCCGCACACGAAATCTCAAACTCGGTCAGCATTGGAGCGTCGCCTGCAAACAGGACACCTCAACAACACATTCCCAGTGAACCGTGTGACGCGCACCGTTGATCGACTTGAGCGCAGACATGGAGGGAAATTGTTTGTCAAACCGAAAGACAAATCGCCGCCATCGATGCATCTGCTCAATCAAGTAAAAGATCGTGATGTGACCCCAGTGCGTGTTGCGTTGCGCCTGTGGGCTACTCCGCGTAGAAGGGGGCGGGGGAGATGCCACCCAAGCGTCGTGGTGGGACGGTGACTGGGGAACGATGATCGGTGTGTGTGCTGGAGGCAAGAGGATGGCTGTGCCGGGCGGTGGATGCGGTAGGACGTAGTGCGTCGGTGGACTGGGTGGCGGTGGAATCCAGGGTGTAGGGGATGACGCGCGCGTGCGACCAGAAGACTCTGTCGAGCTCGTGTTGACCCGCAGGTAGATTTCAATGTCCAAGGGAACCTTGTCGCCTGACCGTTCGAGCCAGAGACGAACGGTATCCGGAGACGCGCTTTGCGTCGTCACGAGGCGTATCTGTGCACAACCGTCAGACGAGCCAGCCCTATCGCAAGAGAGCAAAACGGCGTGGCAGGCGGACCATGCGCAGCCAACGCATGGCCCCGGGAACCAACCAGCGCACAGAACGCCGAAACAGCCACAAAAAGCATCCACCACCGGCATCACAAGAGGGCATCTGCCGCCCAATGCCGGGTGAACACCACGTTGCATCATCGATAACACGGCCGAGCGCCCGTACAAACGCAGGGGGCAACCCCCCACGCACGGGACCGGCGCAGCCACGCAGGACGCAGACTCACCTTGGACCACAGCCTGGGTATCGACAGCGCGAGCTTTCGCCAAAGGACGCAGACGGAGGCGAGTATCCAGGCGCAACACGGGTGGTTCTCAAAGTTGAACAGGAAGATATGACGGAGGAGTTCGTGTGGGAGACGCCGTATGGGCGATATGTACGCGAGGGTGTGTTTTATTTTTTCTTCGAGCGCGGTCTGGTCGCGCTGCATGTCGCGGATGGTGCGTCTTCGGTCGGCGACGATCCGTGCGAGGGCGTCCTCTGCCGAAGATATCCGGTCAGAGAGCTGTGAGTGCTCTTGGCGTTGCGTCTGGAGCGCGCGACGAGCGTCGGCGACGCTGGATTCTGTCGGGGGTTCCGGGAGGTAGAGGTCCATCGGGGGGGTGTCGCAACGTCGAGGGGAAAGAACAAGATAAAAAGGACCGGAAGGGGATGGGAAGTTTACGCGCACGTGTACGGTAAAAACTCCCCTTTAAGTCTCCACAGCAAGTCGCTGCGCTGTGCTACGATGTCCGACACAACACGTCGTTACTATGGTACAGTACTGTACAGGCAAGGCAAGGCAGGTCACTTCTTCCCCGCTTCTACCGCGTCGCCGTTCTTGCACGCAATAATCTTTATTCGTGGCGCTGACACCATCTCGTTCGACTCCATCTTGAACGACGGGTTCTTGACGATAAACGTCCACACGTCGTCACATAGACGATACGTGTGCAAGTGACCCTGTACGCTCCCTATCAGCGACGCCGCACACGCACACCAGCAAAGAGCGTACCTTGAGCGTCGTCTTGGTCTTTACCTGCTTGACCATCGTGTCTGCGAGGGACTTGTCAAACTGCGACCGTCATCAGCGTGCTGCGGAAGGGTGTGATGCCACATGTACAACCTGCTGCAAAACCTTCATCGCCAGCTGCGGCGTAATGGCGCCGCTCGTGATAAGCTCGTCCAGCGAGTCGGTGAGAGCCATGCCAATGCTACAGGTCCGTTGTAGTAGAGTCCCTAGGACCAATAAGAATGCTGGACGTACGATGATCCTCTGTAAAACTCATAGTATGCAGAGGCCATGCTGGACCGTCCGATACTAACTCGTGTGGACACTGCTTGCAAAGTGGTCGGAGTGTGGCGGGCACGTGATCACTTCATCACGCAGCCAATATGTACCTCGAAGCAACCACCCATATGGTGAGATGGCCGAGCGGTCTAAGGCGCCAGACTAAGGACTAGGTCATCAGATGACCCCAGAATATCTGGTCCGAAAGGGCGTGGGTTCGAATCCCACTCTCATCACACCTTTTTCCCTCTTCATGCTTCGTCCTCGCCGATGTCCATGGACGCACTGCGCGCCACCAAACTTGCTGGTGAGATGGCCGAGCGGTCTAAGGCGCCAGACTAAGGATCAGGTCATTAGATGACCAAGCATATCTGGTCCGAAAGGGCGTGGGTTCGAATCCCACTCTCATCACATCTTTTTTACAGTTTATATCTTGATCCGTGACAGGCTCTGGTTCGTTTCTCCCTTGGGTTTTTTTGTAGTAGGAGCGATCGGCGCGGCGTACGCTAGGGCAAACAACGGCCGGGTCAGATCGCCCCGTAGTCCCTCGGATCGAGTCGGATGATATACTTGGAAGAACGTCTACTTTACGATCGAACGAACGATCTGTCAATCGCCCTCGAGCTCAAGGCCGATGCGTGTCGCTCCGTTTGATCGGTTAATGCGCACGCTAAATGAGACCCGGAGACTGAAGCCGGAATAAGGAAAACAAAAATTTGATGAGAGTGGGATTCGAACCCACGCCCTTTCGGACCAGATATTCTGGGGTCATCTGATGACCTAGTCCTTAGTCTGGCGCCTTAGACCGCTCGGCCATCTCACCGACGTGTTTGGCGTTTCAGAGTTGCGTCTGTGACCATATCTGGAGGGTTACGGTCTTGGTCCTGCCCCTCTCGCCACTGGGAACATCCAATGAATATGCTCGAACTCTCACAAGACCTCTTCAAAATCTCGCATGAAGCTGGCAAAGAAGGGCGACTACCAGTCATTGAGTTGTCGCCTTGTCACTCTACTGGAGAGAAAGGAACAGCGGACTTCTCATTACTCGGCATCATCGCACTCTCAATGGGCGTTATCATACTGCTCAGGGCGGAGATACACTTCGCGGAATGGAAGCAGCGGCGATGTCACGCACTGGGGTCTAGGACTAGACCATGCACGGCGCACGGCGAGCCTTATCTCTGATCCGATCTCACCTAGTCCGTTTATAGAGACGATTTCGAAGCTGTGGCATGAGGAAGTAGGGTCTCAAGGGTGAGGCATGGTACCCCACAGAGGTCTACTTTAGGTGGGCTGTGTACGGGCCAGGAACACGCCAGCGACGCCACAATCCTCGCGGACGGCGAGGCACAGCTAGAAAGGTCAGTATAGATCACATTCCGCTGGCTGAAGAGCGGAACGGAGGAGATACGCAGATCATCTCAGGGATGACGGAGGTGACGGCGTCGAAAAACCACACCTTCCCGTCAGGACAAGGGTTTGTGGAGCACGTTTGTCAGATCAACAATATTTACAATGTGGGTCACCCCGACGGCAGCATCCCAGGACCAAACCTCCGCACCATCGCCTCCAGTAGTTACATCACGCGTCCCCTTTGGAACGCAGTCCAGGTTGGTAGACCCTCATTATGAGAATTCCCAGAACGAACGTTTGGAAAATGGAACCCTGCGGGTTTGCGCCCCGACCGCAGCGTTCGACGGCGACTTCAACGTCAGTGTCAAGCTTCCGCTTTACAGATCATCGATCAACGGCTCGACGGGCTAGTCGAGATAAGATTCAGAATCTTGTTGCCTCGCGGGGACCCAAACCTGTATTCAATTCAAACGAGGGCAGCGCCGTGACATATCGCCGCGTGGGGCCCCCGAACGTCCACGGTTGATCTGTTATCGGAGTATGTGCACGTTCCGCTCCACTGTGAGACGAAAGGACCCCATCGGCTGGTCGAGAATACCGGCGGGTGTATCAGGGACGTAAGTAGACGGCGTTCCCCCTTGACCAGAAAGGATTT
Organism: Sutorius eximius; assembly: GCA_038089815.1. Lineage (NCBI taxonomy): Eukaryota > Fungi > Basidiomycota > Agaricomycetes > Boletales > Boletaceae > Sutorius > Sutorius eximius. Next base: position 7,675 of record JBBPLN010000952.1, read on the forward strand.
CGAAAGTACTTGCACACGCGGTCCTTGAACATGGCTTCCGTCGAAGAGGTGTGGGGACTTGGATATAATCGTGCTGTGTGGCGTACATGCAAGTCGTGGGTCCTGATTGCACAGAATCGTGAGTCAGATGCATTCTCGGTTTCTCAGAAATGCAGCCCGCTAGCCGCGGCCCGCGGCCTCGTGTTGGACAGCCTGATACGTGACGCCAACAAACGGGGCAAGGGAGGAACGGCGAAGTGGGCAAGCAATATGCTGTACCTAGTTTGAAAGTTTATACACCTGCGTGGATAGAAGAGGCAGTCAATCGATTAATTAAAAGAACTGAGATGTGCGAGATAGTTCGACGGCTAAAAACAGCTAGCCGTCAAACCTTTGACGTTGCACTGGTCCTGAGCTGCGCGGACGGAATGGGATCCAAGTGGACTATCCGTTGAATCCATCTCGGTTGGCTCACTGACAAGGCTTCATGCCTCGGAATTCGAGGGTAGTACGTCCAATTATAAAAAAGTATAAACTGCAGCAGATTTTGGGTCCCGACTCAACGATCCAAGCAAATGAACATGAAAACAGTCATATTCCGACGGCACTACTTCGTATGTCAACCGTGTGTTCGGTCAAGAAAAAAACGGAAGACAAAATGACTCACGCGACTTTCCTCTTGGGTGTTGCGCGTGCGTGTTCGTCCTCTGCATGTTCAGGGGTGTTTAAATGATGTACTAGATCGCATTCTGGACCGCCCATGCGCTCACAGATTCGCAATGCTGTAGCATGAAACTCCTCGGGAACCCCGCTTGATGTCCCAGGCAGTAAGAGGTGCGGAAGTATTCGCGTATGGAATAATTGATGAGCAACGGTGCCACCCTATACACCGAAATAAAGGGAGTGGGAGCCGCCATGTCATCAAGAGATTGTAGACGTCATTGAAATGGAAGTTGAGCACGTACAAATTGATGATAAACACCCCCCACCAAAGCCTGGACGGCTTCACCCATCACTTTGTAAAGTCCAACGCTCTTTGCGATGCCAGGGGATACCGTCAGCGCTTCAGTCAGTTCGGAATCGGGATTTTGTGTTTGAGCGGTCCGAAGAGTTTCCTTAGAAACTGTTGGGACCCAGAGAAGCACGCGACCAAGGGACCACTGAGGTGCGATATGCTCTCCCAAGAAATACGTGTTTAATGCGCGCGAAGTCAAACGGTCGTAATCGTGGTGCGCACGCCCTTGTGCAACTTCGTGGATGAATAATAGGTAATATGATTCCAACACGCGACGACCTATCAATGTTCGCGTTCAGAAGTGACCGTAACCACAGCGAGATAAAGGTGTTTATGGTCTGGTAGATACTCACCAATGAACCCCAGACGACCGTTGTGCCCATCGATAGCAGCTCTGTGACTCCCATGAGTGAGTATCCGCCTTGCCAACTCCGGGGGAAATTCCAAGGACGGAAAAATGGAGTTCAGATGAGTAGCGAAATGCGTGTCGTCATCTGACAGCTTGGAAGCGGTGGAGGATGATGATGGGTGGTCTTCCAGTGTTGAGTCGGTATGTCGCGTCGAGAAATTGACGTGCAACGATGGCGTCCGCCGTGGCGCGAGTGTCGACCCTTTTAATGAGCTGTGAGAAGGTCGGAACAGGGAATTGAGAGCTCGGGGAAGACGAGACATGTCGAGCTACAAAATGCTTGAATCTCTCCTGAGCTTTCAAAGCTCGTAGCTCACGCAAGAGTTTGACTACCAATGTGCAAAGTCGGAAAAAATGCTATAGCAAGTCACGTGCTCTCTATATCATACTTGCTTACTAAGTACCTGTAGTAATTAAGCGTACCTGACCGCACAATTCTCCCTCCGTTGAACTCGTACAGGTTTGAGGGCCTCGAGATTGCAATGGCGAGATACGGGACCCGACTCTCTGACGCTATAGGTAAAGTGGCACGCTAGAGGAACGGGTCCGAACTCGCCAAGAAGGTTTGGATTATGCATACCACCCCACTACGCCGTCCGTCTGACTCTGAACCGGCGGCGTGGTCGACATGTGCTAATGGCTATCCCCAGGGAGTATCAATTAGACGGCGCGAGTGCCTTTCATCGGATCCTCCGTTTCTCAGACCTGATATTCTCGAAAACCTCCCTGGTCAACGGGGCAGCATCGTGTGTGCCCGTTTACTTCTGCTTTGCTCCCACACACGAATCGAAGAGGATATAAGCTCTTGGCATGATTCCGTATGCCACCTACAGCTCGGATCTCCGAAACCCTCTGGTTATCTTCATCGACAGGTCCCCTCCTATTGGGGATGGTTCCGATCTGGGAGACGCTTCGACTCATCGCCTACGGACCTCAATATCATCTAGAATGGAAAGAAACCGGACTAATACGGACGGGATTGATTCCACGAGGTCGTGTGCCCCTCCAAGCCACGTATCTGGTCACCTACTTTCTTGCGTAATGTTGCTCCCACCAGCGATGTGCCGTTGGAGTGAACCAGCACAGGTCACGTTGACGGAGAAAGTATATACGTGGTACGAGCACCCACCGTTGACGTGCTTCGCGCTTGTGTAAACTCCATGATTCCAGGGTTCTTATTTGCACGGCCCCCGGACCCACAGTTTCGAAACGCACCGACCCTGCGGCTCTCTCCTTCTCTTGTGGTGCTACATACCTTTGATTCCTCAGCGTGTCGTATCCGGAGACGCTGGTGTTTCGACGCATCATATAAGGCCGGGAGGAAATCGAGCCATCTCTCCATCCAGGCCCACCCTCTATATCTGCCCAGTCAACCAATCGTCGACCACAATGAACTTCAATGCTCTGCCCACAATTTCGTTCACTCCGACCTCAGCCAGCTTCCCCTTTGAGCCCAAGCAACTGACGCTCCGGGACAAAGTCAGAATACAGTTGCAAACTCAATCTAGTGAGGCACCTTTGACGTCCAATGGTATCTTCCCAAGCGGTTCCCTTGCGCTGAGTGCGCCGCATGCAGAATTGTGGATACAGGGGAAACAGGTTTGACGAAGGCTTTCGTTCATTTTCCGCCAGACGTTGATAAGCAGATTCAGGTCCTCATCCGAGATCGCTCCTCGGCGTATGGAACCCACCTGAACGGTATCAGAATACAGAACCAGACTCTGTTGCAAGACGGTGATATTGTGGTCCGTAATCTCGCGTCGCTGCATTCGTTCTTCGTCCTCATCTCTACCTGTAGACACTAGGCCAACACCTGCCTCGTTCATCCGCGCCTCCAAACACTCTAGATTCCCAACTCAGGCCCGTCGAGGCATCTATCTCCATCATTGGTGTGTGAAGGGCGGCCACGGAAGACACGGTTATATATGTGATTGCATACTCCTTTGTACACCATCTGATAAATTTCCCCTCTGAATCGCTCTCATCATTGTACCGCTGCCTGTTTCTGTATTTAATACGAGCCCCAATTGTAGCCCTCGGTAGCACTGACTCGCACACCCCTTGTACCCCACTTTTGCACTGCTGTGCTACAGCTCTCTAGAATGGAACACACGTGTCTCTACATCCATGAATGCTCTCCTTGATTCTATCCGAAGCTCGGTATGAATTGCTGTGCTTTCGGAGGGCGGGTTTCACGGCCCCTGCGGTCACATGTACTAAAAATCTCTTG
>JBBPLN010000953.1:0-11306 GCA_038089815.1 Sutorius eximius
GTCATCATTGGTCACAGAGGTGCTGCCACTGGTCCAGCTGGTCCTGCACCATGCTCCAACTGGGTGATGCGGGTGAGGAGGTCTGCGATGGTGTTGGACTGATCATCCACCTTGGTGCGCATACATGTGGCACTTCTGTTTGCTGATGCGGCATCAGCGGCAGCTTGGGTGAGGGCAGCGTGAGCTGCGGTAGCTTGTTGCATCGCCTCTGTGGCTGCGTCTGCCAGGGCTTTGCACTTGTTTTGCCAGTCGATGTTCTCATCGGCAATGATATCGTAGAGTTGAGATGACATTGTTTATTACAAACGCGGGTGTTTGTGAATAAATGGGGTAGGTATATGTATTACTTGCGGTACTGTTCTGGCTTCTGTAGCGTATGATGGTCTCTCAGGTTGTAAGAGCAGACGGCTTCTCTTGCCTGTCTGATCCTTCTGCATGGGAGAGGTAGCTGTGGTCCGAAAACTTGCTGCGCTGCTATCTCTAGTATCTGTTCATTGGAGAACTCCTGCTCTCTCTTTGGGAGTCTCAGTATGATCGGGGATTCTTCTCGTTTCATGACAAAGTCCCTGTCCTCATTTAGCAGCCCATTGGTCTCTAGGTACTGCTTGATTTCTGCTTGCCGTCGCACTTCTCTGATGACTCTGCTGGGGGTAGAGGGAAAGCGCGAGGGAGGTGCGATATCGTTGGGGTCAATACTTGCGACGGATGGGGTGTGGATGGCTGACTCTTGGTCTAGCACTGGGGATGTTCTCAAGGGGACGCCTAGATGAACTCCGAGAGTGACTTGGTGTTGTGCGGATAAAGACCACCTTAACCCTAGATACGAGGGCGAGAGTTCTTCTTCTAAGGCCGCTAAAAAGGCCTGTAACTCTGTGCCAAGGTTTGAGGGGGTATTGATGCTGTTCACACACTCTGTGTTATCTCCGATGTTGGAGATGCTGTTGTCTGGGCTTACTGTGTCTTCCTCTTCAGGTGCTAAGTATAGCCCCTCTGGGTAAGACGACCTGTAACAAGGGTGTGGGGCGCCGGATCTATTGGGTGGCCCTGCCAAGAATGGAGCGAGCATTTGGTGAAAGCTGATAGTCACTTGGCCCGAGGTTAGCCCTAGTGTCTACCAACATGCAAGAGAGGGGACACACTTGCAGGCGTGTTGCAGTGGTGCGAGGTAGTGCAAGGTATAGCGAAGTAGAGTCTAGTTCAAGTGAAACAACCCAAAGAGCAATGAGCTATAGGTTGCACTATGATCGGCGACTCGAGAGAAAGCCGAAGTAGTAGTCATATCCACAAGAGGAGCTCAGTGAGGAAAACTCCAAGTGAACTAGACTGAGGTTCACTGGAGGCAGGCTCAACCCTTATAAGCTATTCTACTGTTTGTACATGCGTATGTCGTATCTACGATGACAAACCATATATAGACTAATGATTGCATAGCCCACATTTGGCTGTGCAATATGGAAGCATGGACAGCCTTCAAGGCTGTGAGGAATGGAAGCCCTACATAGCCTTATGGCTGTGGCTGGAATGGAAGACAGTAATTAAATAGAAGGGAACAGCCTCAAGGCTGTGAGCGGTAATGAAAAAGGGGAGGTGCACAGCATGGAGATGAAGAGGCAGAGTAAGGCTGTGCAAACTCTATAAAAAGATAAACATGGCCAAACTAGTGGTGAGGGAGTGCGAGTCAAGACTTAGCAACTGGAATGCAACTGGGCATCTAAGTGGCACTAGCAGTCAATGGCAAGCGGATGCACATCTAAGTGTGAAAAAGATAGGGGTTAAAATATTCCCCTGTAACATATACAACTTGGCCATATTGATCCCACATGGCCACCTTACACTCCTTTTGGCCAAATCCCTAACATCAACATCTACATTGACTTTGAAACCATCAGCATGCTTGGCAACCTCTTTCACAACTTGCTCAATCCATTCATCAATCCAAGTCTGTCCCTTGTGCAACAAGTCACTCATTTGAGCACATTTGCTCACCTTCTGTTCTTGTACTATCACAGTCACTGATGCTCATTTATGCCCAACCAACTCTACTATGATTCTCAGACCCTTGTCAAGAATGTCATCTTCTGCATTGCTAAGCAACAGCGGCTTGATGTATCCAAGCCATTCTTTCTCCCTGATGTTGGGGATGATCCGATCAAGCTTCTATTTGCTTTCTTGCACATGTGTGGAGGACACAACAGTGCACTGAATTACAAGCAAGCAATTGATCAACTCTGTGCTGCCTGGGACATTGGAGGTGTATACACATGCAATCCAGATCTTTGACATGGCCATCAATGACTGAATCTATTCCATACAGAACATCTAGACCACATGTGCCATGACATGTGGATTGGGAACATTTAGAGTTGAAATGTAAACCTTCATACTTGCTGGCTGAATGGTCGTGATGCTGCGATTGCCATTCTAGCTAAATCTCTGACATATCCTGAGGATTATGTGTATGACAAGCTCTTTTCAACCCCTGGTATTGACATGCTCTGCATCTTTGGAAATGAAATATATCCTGGGATAACCAAGACTGAAGATGAAGACAATTCGAGTGTCCAGATTCAAGACCTTGGTCCATCTCAAAACACTTTGCTGTTGTCATTGGAAACTATCCCTGTCAATGGAAATCCTTCCAAGGATGTGCCAGACCAAGAGGTGGACCTCGACCTCGACCTTGACCTTGAGGAGTAGCTTGAGAGGCTTACCATCAATGATACTGATGACGTGGCACCCAGGATTCCTCCCTCCTCTTCTTCTGACAACTCTGTGCCACCCATTTCCAGTGGTCCTGGAGTTTGTGCTAATGACTTTCTCCGTGTTGAGGGGAAATATATTCAAAAATCCTCGTTCTGCTGAATTTATTTCAACAAGGACTTCAAGGCCAAGTCCCTTGACCATTTGTGACATGTTAGAGGATTTACATCTTTTGGCAAGCAATTCAGTACAGAGGAATTCCTGGTGGACAATCCAGAGCACAATTTTGTTGCTGGAAGTCCTTTCTCAGTCTCATTTTTTTCAATGACCAAACAGTTGCACTTGCTTTGTTTCATTCAACTTCCATCCTTGAAAACAGTGCATCACAGATGGCCATCAATGTGAAGACTCTCCTCTCTCCTGTTGCAAAGGTGAAGGTTACTGGCAACATCTTGTCACTTTGTCCATCAGCAGACTTGGACACAGCAGACAACTCCTGGGTCTGGACTGGCGCTTTCCTCAAGTCCCTATCACCCATTCCTAATGCAAATGTTTCAACTCAGAAGGTTGTTGAGTTCAGTGTGCACAGTGCTCTCATTGAGCCTGTTAATCCAAGCGTCATCACAGCATCACAGCATCTATCTATTGAGCACTGCACAGAGATAAACTCACAGGATATTACTTGGTTGATGAAAGAGGATGTGCTGGAGGCCACAATCATGAGCATTTGGAAGTGGTGGGGTGATCTCAAGGTGCTGGTCTCAAATGTCACCTTGCTGAGCAGCTGGTATAATGGTTTTCCTTATTCAAAAGACAATGGTATGTGGCTTAACAGCTATCTTAAGTATGATTTTGAGTAGAGAACTAGGAATTCCTACTCTTCTCTGTTTGGAGGCAACCTGAGTGCTGTCTGAGGCAAATGTGACAAGCAACAAAGTGTTATGCACACTTTGTCACAAGCTGACAGCGATCTGTGGTCCCACATGGGAGGACATATCCTCCGCTCAATCCATGGGGTTCCTGAAGAACTAGTGACACCAATTGGCCAGCTTTTACCTTGTGGATTCTGTGGTGGCTCAGGTAACCTGGATTGCACCATCAAGCTGAAGAAGACAAAGCAAGCAACAGAGCTCATCATGGATTGCTCCCACAAAGTCCCTTTCAAGTATGGGTTTGCAGAAAAAGGATCAGACTCATGCCCATGCTGCAATGTCCCTGTTGTTTGCACACTTTGCCCTCATCATGAGAAAGAGACTGATGCCAAGGCTGCTGTTTGGAGATACAATATGGAGCAACACCTGAACATTGCACACCCTGAATACACACACCCAGGGAAGTTGTTAGGATTACCTCTCCCAAAGGAAATGATTCACATTGTCATTATCATGATCCAGGAAGAACAGAAACTTGGTGTCCCTGTCCATCCTAGCCATGATGGCCTGTCCAGTACACCAAATCATGGAAGTGCCAGTGCCCACCTGCCAGCAACTACATCCTCCAGGAAGAAGAGACAAGCTGATGCTGGACAGTTCAGACTCATTATCACTTCTTCCGGTGGCTTGAAGCATGCACATGTTGTGAGGGACTAGTAGGCACAATGGTCATCTTTTGTAGCCTTCTTTCACACTTTTCTTGTGGTCAGTGCCTTCTGAGTGTCATCCATCACATTCACTACAATGCTCCTGTCAATTTTCTGCTAGTAGTCATGCTTTTGTTGTCATCCCATCTCATGTACCTGTGGTTGCGGGGTCCTGTCACACCAACACATCTCATCTGTGATCAAAATCAAAGTAGGATATATTATATGATGCCTATAACTAAATTTGTAGCATTTGTCACTGTGACAGGGGGGGAGGTCCCCCCCCAAGAAACTGTGGGTCAGTATCCAAAAACATTGTCATTGCACACCTCTTGGAGTTGGTGCTAGAATAATTCTGAGATTAGCTATAAGTATGGTCCAGCATTGTCCTAGAACCAACAACTGGCCAATATGCATTGTGAGTTGTGATGCCAGTTTAGCTCTTCAAGTGAGGGTCAACTGGAGGGATGTACACACTGAGGTTCAAAGGTCACAGACAGCACTTGGTTCCACCATGTTTCCAGACCCTTCCTTCCAGGCAACCATTCCCAAGCTAGAAGGCAGATCTGTTCACATGCACATCATGATACTTTAGAATTGCCTATACATACACAATAAAATATGTATAACTGACTCAAACATACACAATACAATCAAACCTTCACCTTTTACCATATCATACAGTGTGCTTACACCTATCTACAGTCAACCTACTAATCCACAGAACTTGTTGTGTAACATCATCTGGTAGTGCTGTCACAGAGCTCCATCATTCCCACACCATACTGTACCTTTCTGTATGAATGCAACCAGGCTTCAGAGTGTGACAGGTGCCCCTGACTCCAGAGATAGCAACCAGACCCCATTTTCTGTCATGGTTGCTAGTTTTAGCAACTGCTGGGACTGTATGGCATTACAGCTGGTGGAATAGCAACCAGCACTGATGGTGCTGACATCAGACTTCAATCTTAGGTGTGGTTGTGTCAAGTACAAAAAAAAGTACTACCAGTAGAAGGCATGACTCTCATCAGTAAATTCTCCAGTTACTTTTACTGCACTTTTAGGTACTTTTCAGTGCTTTGGGTCAGGTTGCATGAACTTGTTTAAAAGTACTAGATCGCTGCACTTTTAGCATGCTTTTACCAGATTTTACAGTACATCTGTTCCAAATACAGCTCACTTTCAGTCATTAAAAGCAATTAAAAGCATCCAGTATACTACTGAAAGTAATACCCAGTCCAACTAAAAGCAGCAAAAAGCGATGAAAAGAGAGTGGGAAAGCATGGAAAAATGAGTATCTTGATTGGCTGAAATGGAGCATTCACAAATGGTACAAAATTGTCCTCTATGCGTATTGATGCTCAGGCATGAGTCTGTGTGGAACGAGGTGATGGCAGTGGCATGGGCATCTGTTGAGTTTGACCGTGCCGGTCTGCCAGTCTATATCAGGGTTGTGGCGTTAGAGCCACAAGTATCTGAGGATCAAGGAATTCTTTCCGAGATCTGTGACTTCTGTGGTAATCATCTTGCGGTGTCCCTGGAAGTCAATGACTAATTCTGCGGCATGGGTGATATTGCCAACAGAGTTCTTAGTTCTGTCCACATTGTAGACTGGAATGGGATGGTGTAGGGGCGTAAGCGGGATGTCATTAGCTTTAGCCCATTCAGTATCAATGAATATTGTGTTAGCTCCACTATTGAGGAGAGCTTCTGCACGGTGGAACGTCTTGTTTTCAGCGAGTGGCGCAACCTTAATCTTCATAACTATTTCCTTAGAAGGGTTAGCACTTCACACAAAAATACCTTGGTCTGGGATTTGTTGAGATGGTGATAAAGAGGAATTAAGCCTACATTTAGCATCCATGGCGAGCTGCAGACTAGCCATACGCCCCTCTGACGGTGATTCTGTAAATAATGAGTGTGTATTGGATACACCAGTATTGTAAGAGTCCATTTCGTAAACTACAGAGTCTGTGTCTGTAGTGAGGGAAGCAAACCTGTTGCCTGTGGGAGACCCAGAACTCCTCAGGCTTAAGCTTTTCCCGAGTTTGAGAACCTCTTTTGTGCTTCTTCAAACATCATGTTCTTTACGAACTGTTTCCAGTTCGATTTCTTGTCCTTGACTTTGGGGTTCTTCTTTTCAAACTCCTGGATCTTTTTCTCCATTGCGTGTATCTGCGCCTTGAGGTCTTTATCGTCATCGGACTCCTCATCATCTGAATCATCCTTGTGCATGGCCCTGACTTCTCGGGCCTTGCCTTTCCTTTTCTTGTGATGGGAGCACGATGGCTTGTGCCCACCACCAAGGAATTTGCATTTGCTGCATTGACATTTCGGGTCAGGGCAGTCTTTGGCACCATGGCCTCCTTTGCCACAGTTGTAACATTTCATTTTGCTGCTTTGGGCAGCGCTGATGTCCATCACATCCTTATTGTGGGACTTTTCTTTTCCGTTGCCTTTGCGCCAATTGGTCCTTCCTTTTAGGAACTCAATCGACTGAAGGTGTTGGCCTGATAAGTGGGCTTCTGTAACCATTATGTTAAGGGTGAATTCACCCTTATTGTCTTTGTCCTTGATGCTGTGCTTGATCATATCCTCCTTGATCTTGTTACTGAGATTTAGCCATAGGAGGTGGCGTGCGTATTTGTCATCTATGCATGACAGGCATTTCTTGTTTTCCCAGGCAATGAGAAAGTTGTTGATCCTGGTGTTTCCTTGCTTGAGATGTTCTATTTTGGCAACATTGAAGTCAACCTCATTGGACGTGCGGAACATGCTTTTCATGTTCACAATGAGTTCTAGCCATGTGTACGTATTTGCTTGCACCATGGGCAATCTGACTTGTGCGAATTCTCCAGCCTTGGCACCGTGCATTTGCAAGAGTACAGCGTACATCACTTTGGTAGAGCCAGGCTTTATAACTTTGTTGGTGGTGGTGAGCCATCCTTTCATGGCCGTCCACCATCTGTTGAATTTGAGGTAGGAACCTTCAAGGTTCTGGGGTCTGTGTAGATTTCAATTTTTGATGTCGATGGGGGGTCTGTGGGTGCAGCTGCTGCAGCCCCTGGTGTGGTGGCTGTCTGCATAGGTTCAGTCTCTTTGAGTTCCAGGACTTTAGCCTTGAGCTCGTTGATAGTGGCCCTTTGCGCATCGATCATGTTTCTTTGGTTGGCCACAGCATTATTAAGTTGAGTGATGGTGTTTTGGGTGGTGTGGAGTGCACCCCTTTGTGACTCAATGATAGCCTCTTGCAATCCAAAGTACTCGCATAGGATGTTGACTGAAACTTGCCAGTCTGTGGAGTTGGCAAGGAGTTCTCTAATGTTTGCCATTTCATAATAGAACCTAAATTATAGACGAGGAGTTCTGTGTAAAAAAGGTACTACTGGTACCGGTTCAGTTTCTTTAGAGTTCCACAATTCCGTAGCTGGTACATTTTCCGGGGCAGTGGTAAAACTCTCTTGTGACGAACTTTCCTCTCTGGTTCGTCCCTGGCTTCTTCCTCCCTCTCTCTCTTTGGCATCTGAAGTCTGATTGATGATAACTTGCCTATGGCGGTTATGTCAAGCCTGTTCTACTGAAGTAATAACTCCATGTTTGGAGTGTTGAAGTCATAAGATGCGAGGTAATTGTACCTGCTCTCGAGGAGGCAAGCATGTTCACTGGGTGTAATCTGAGTCAGCTGTGTGCTGATGGGGGATGCGTCATTCAGGTCGACTGATTCTGCTCTTAGGGGAGGGTTGTTGACAGTGGTGCTGTAGTCAGGGAGGGCTGACTCCTGGTCTAGCCAATACCATAAGCCTGCGGGGACTGCTAATCTCAATCCTATGGCTACTGCTCTCAGCGGGTTCTCCTTGTGTGCTACTTCTGGATTTCCTAAGAAAGATGGTCTGAAGGATGCGCTTAACGCTTCTAAGAAGGTGGTTGTTTCGTGGCTGAGGCGTATTGGCGTTTGTTGGCTCACACTCCCTGTGGTTTCCTCTACGTTCGAGGTGCTGTTGTCAGGCATTAACTCTGGCAAGGAGCTCCTGAACAATCCTTCGGGGTACTGTGCTAGATAATATGGGTGAGGAGGATGTCCCCTGCGTATGGGAACTGCTGCGAATGGAGTGAGAGTCCAGTGAGCAACGAAAGGCACTGAAGGCCTGGGTTAGCCTTCTACAATGTCTTTCCTTGGTGAGAGAACACGCACTTGCAGCATATGCAGAGGTGCGAGGTGGTAAGAGTAAAAAGTGGCAAGGTACAGCGAAAAGAGTTTAGTTCAAGTGAAACAACCAAAGGAGCTAATGATAGCTGTAGGTTGCCACAAGCCTAATGACTCAAAAGTATAGCAGAGGAGCTCTAGTGGGAAGACTCCAAGTGAACTAAACTGGCGTTCACTGGAGCGGGTCTTAGCCCTTAAGTACTACTCAAGGGTGTGTACATGTTTGGTACAGATCTACCAATACGCTACTATATATAGTCTAAGTAACACACAGCCTGCAATCGGCTGTGCATCAGAATGGAAGAGATAAAGGGTCTAGCCCTTGTATCATATCTGGAAGTTCCCTGTATCCAGATAAGTAGAGTATGGGTAAACCCTGCACCCAAGCTCTAGACCTCTTACTAAGTAGATAAGAGATAAGCGATAAGGATAAAAGCAAATAGGAATAAGAGCTCTTATTTCTGACTATCTATGATGTCAAGTATGAGTCAAAGTGATAGTAAAATGGCCTGGACTGCTGTCAGTCACAACGTATGGCCTAGGACATAGGTAGTTCAATTAGAAGATTGAAGTACAAATACCTATATTCTCAACACATCTTAAGCTGGAAAAATGTAACTTTGTCACCCCCAAGGTGGAATACCTTGGTATGATAGTCAAATCCAGACAAATTGCCATGGACCCTGTTAAATTCGACAGGATTGCCTCCTGGCCTACACCCTCATGGTTGCAAGATGTCCAATCCTTCCTTGGATTTGCCAACTTCTACTGCTGCTTCATCCTGGACTTCTCCAATGTTGCTCATCCTCTCCTCAACCTTACCAGGAAGTTCCACCCTTGGAAATGGACAGAAACATGCCAATCATTGTTTGATGCACTTAAAGCCCTATTCCTTGCCCAACCAGTCTTGCGCCTCCTGGACTCTACAAAGCCATTTGCCATCACCACTGATGCCTCCAAATGGGCATCCAGTGCCATCCTCCTCCAAACCAACACCAATGGCAACTAGCACCCCTGCTCCTACCTCTTCCAAGCCTTTTCTTTCACAGAATGTAATTATGATGTTTACGATTACAAATTACTCACCATCATCCATGCCCTCCATTCCTGGTGCCATTACCTTTGTGACTCCCCATTTCCTACCCAGGTCTTCATGGACCACAAAAATCTCACCTACTTCCACCAAGCACAACACCTTAACCATCATCAAGCTTGCTGGCTTCTTGACCTCTCCACATTTGACCTTCACATTACTCATGTCACAGGCAAACTCCTCTCTGGTCCCAATGCCCTCTCCCACTGCCCCGACCACATTCCCCCAACTAACACTGACAACAAGACTATCACCATCCTACCCCACTGCCTCTTTGTTAACCTCATTGATGCCACCCTAGCCAAACATGTTAAAACCACATCCCTTGCTGACCCCCTCATTCTCTCCACCCTCCAGGCATTAGACAAATCTGTGTCCCCCTCCCTTTGCTCCCACATTAGCAACTGGCAATATGCCACCAGCATCCTCACATTCCACAGTTGTGTCTATATCCCACCAGATGATATGCTCCATTGTGCCATTTTGGCCTGCTGTCATGACCACACTACTGCCAGACACCCTGGCACCCTCAAAATAAACCAGCTCATCTCCTCCGAATTCTGGTGGCCTGGCCTTGCCCAATTTGTTCACAAATACATCAAAGGCTGTGCTATTTGCCAACAGAACAAGGCTAACACCCACCCAACACCCCCCCTCCTCATCCCATTCACTCCTCCACCTCCTGACCCTTCCAACAGATCTCCTGTGACCTTATCACTGACCTTCCCCTTTTGGATAGGTTTGATTCTCTTTTGGTCATGGTGGACCATGGCCTTATAAAGGGGGTAATTCTTGCCCAACCATAAAAACCATCACCACCAAAGGCATCGCCACCCTCTTCTTCCATAAGGTCTACCTCCACTTCAGCCTTTACAACAAGATCATCTCAGACAGGGGCTTCCAATTCACCTCATTCCTCGCAAGAGAACTTGGAAAACTCCTAAACTACAACCTTGCCCTCTCCTCTGCATACCATCCTCAGATGGATGGAGAAATAGAACAGGTTAACCAAGAAGTTGAAACTTACCTCCACATCTTTTGCAGTGCAAACCCCACCTCTTGGGCTGAGCATATCACCCATGCCAAATTTTCCCACAACCACTGCTCCCACTCTGTCACAAACCAAACACCATTCTATCTCATGATGGAATATGAACCTTGTGCACTTCCCACCATCCTCACTGAAACCGAGATCCCTGTGGTTGAATCCTGCCTAAAATCCCTCTGTGCAGCACAAGATGAAGCCCTTGCCTCCCATGAACTTGCCAGACAGGTCATGGCCTCCTGCATCTGTGGAAAATTCACTCCCTTCAAGAAAGAAGATAGAGTGTGGCTTGAAGCCTGCAACCTGAAACTGTTATAGGGGTATATTTTTCGCCCTTATTTCACACAGTCACATGACCTCAGCACGTCGGTAAACTGCTCCCTCGGGATAGAGTCCCACTTGACTCATTAGCCGCCAATGCCACTCACTCGCCAGTCGTTGCAAGTCGTTGTGCTTTGGATCAAGCCTTATCTTATCTTATCTCGGATCTACGATCTGATCTCCTTTATTTGTCCTAGTTGACATTATTACAGAGTTCATACTCCAACGCCTAGAGCGTCATCACATGCTATGCGCACAGGCTAGGGCCAAGGGTCGAACCCTAAGGCTGGGGCTATGTGCTTCCCGTTCATTTCCGTTCACAGCCTCGTAGGCTGTCCCCTTCCATTCCTATGCCTCATGTCTA
>JBBPLN010000954.1:0-11287 GCA_038089815.1 Sutorius eximius
GTAAGCGATGTTGCCGCTCGCGAAGCCAATGCCGTAGGGTGAGGGCGAGGGTGGCGCGAGGCGGATGTGGGCAGACACGAGACTTAGAAAAATTTCAGGAAAATGGGTGAACTTACATAATCGGGTGGCATTCAAGACCATTTGCTTATGGCTCTTACCCATCCTTTATCGCCTTACAGTGCTTGTTTAGCGAGCTGCGACTCGGCAAAAGTATAGAAAGGGCAAAAAAAGGCAAATAAGGAATTGTCTAATTTGCTGATGAGTGCTAGTGTTTAAACCAACAAGTCTCAACCCTCAATATAGCAGATACAATCTCTGATTTTGTGCTTGTCTCTTTGCCACTTTATTTCCTCACTTCTGTGGGTTGGATGGTGGCCAGGACAGGTCTTGAATGTCTGACAACACAGGACTAAAAGCAGGTCCTGGGACTTGCAGAACCTGACAGCATTTGCCATAGTTAGACAAATGCATCTCAGCATTGTTGGGAGTCATCAAAATATTTCATAACCTTGACATTTCTGAGCAATATTCATATTTTTATTTGTGTTTTTTGGTGTTGTGTGGCACTTGACAAAAAAGATAAGATTGGCATGATGATAACAATGGGACACCATGACAACTAGATGATGACCTGCAAGTTCTACCTATGCTGTTCACAAAGACATGATGAAAAAAAATCCTAATGTGAATTTCTGCTACTGGAGGCTAAGAACTGCATTGAAAGTCTCTTTGCTAGCAAATGAATTGACATAAAAGTCACCACTGAGTTCAAGACAGTTGTCACTTGTCATGTTTTGTGGTACTGTGGAGCCAAACTTTGGAATCAGCTGGACAACCTGGCAAACATCACCCAAGTGGACAATATCACCCAAAAATTGACCATTGCTCTGGATTCAGTGTTGCACAAGGAACATTTCCAGGTCTGGAATGGGAGTAGCAACACAAACACCATCCACAACTGTGAAGTGAGTGTTGGAGAAATTGAAAAATTGTACATACAACAGAAGTGGAGAAGGTAGACTAGTGATGGGCTGTAATATTCTGTGCGCTGTAGAGAGTCACAACTCTCTAGGTTCGTATCCCTTGTTTTCAGATCACCCGGAGTCCCATCAAGCATCCATCTCGTGTCCGAAGTCCATCTGATCCAGTCCAGAGCGGTCCGGTTTACTTGGTACGTGTCTGGATAACCCGGTTTCATATCTGATCGTCCGGTCCGGGTCGGATTCCATCCGGATTACCTTCTCGGGTCCGGACTTCGTTTCTTTACTTATGTTTGACATGTTTCACCTTACTCGGACATTTCTACATGCTTCAGCACTTATCTTATGATACATGCACTACTTATCGTCGCTATGGACACAGTCTCGGGTGTACCCGGACTATAAAAGCTGTAGGATGACGAGTAGAATTTTATCTTGGCTCTTCACAAAAACGGTCGTAACCCGTCTGTGTTATAGGGGTATATTTTCGCCCTTATTTTCACACAGTCACATGACCTCAGCACGTCGGTAAACTGCTCCCTCAGGATAAAGTCCCACTTGACTCATTAGCCACCAACGCCACTCACTCGCCAGTCGTTGCAAGTCGTTGTGCTTTGGATCAAGCTTATCTTATCTTATCTCGGATCCACGATCCGATCTCCTATGTTTGTCCCTGTTTACATTATTATAGAGTTCACACTCCGACGCCTAGAGCGTTACCACATGCTACACACACAGGCTAGGGCCAAGGGTCGAACCCTAAGGCTGGGGCTATGCGCTTCTCCTTCATCTCCACTCACAGCCTTGAGGCTGTAGCGCTTCTCTTCCATTCTATGCCATCATGCCTCATGCATTTCATTTCCGCTCCCACAGCCTCGAAGGCTGTATCGCTTCCATTCTGATGCACAGCCGATAGCGGGCTGTGTGTCCATTAGTCTATATGTAGATACGTATCGGTAGATCCGATCCAAACATGTACATACTATTGAGTAGTATAAAAGGGCCAAGACCCGCTCCAGTGAACTCCAGTTTAGTTCACTTGGAGTCTTCCCATCAGAGCTCCTCTGCTATACTCTTGAGTCATTAGGCTTGTGGCAACCTACAGCTATTCTAGCTCCTTTGGTTGTTTCAATACATCCTTATCTACAGGACCCCTAGGACAAGCTTATTCGCCCTACCCCACCTTTTATCTTTCTTACAACTGGAGCCCACCGCGAGGGGTTCTAAAAGGTTGTTGAGAAGGACGCTTCGACCCACACCCCAGCGTCTAGACATCGAAATTCTTCTAGCGGAGTTCCGCGACCTCCATATATCCGCCGATTCCGAGTTCCTGATTCGGGTGACTCTGGAATGCGCACGTCACAACCAACTCCTCTCGGATCTCTCTTCTGACGTCATTATAGATTCACTACAACTACCCGGTGGTTTTACAGAGTTGACTCCTGTCAGAGCCCCTGGTTTCCAAGGAAGCCAAACACCGGATTTCGGTCCGCTCTCGCCTTTAACTCCCTTAGTCTCGCCCGAAACCGGGAATTCTTTTCCGCATCTTCCTTCCCTTCTCGAAGAAGGATCTCCAGGATCGTCATCCGGTCCATTGGAAAGCACTCCCTTGCCCTCGCTCAGATCTCTGCTAGCTCCTACTAACCCCCAAACTTCATCGGTTGACCCCGATTCCAATTCCAATTCCAATTCCAGGTCATCTTCATCATCCAATTCTACTAACCTTGTACAGAACCAGATAATACCAATGGCCCATCAGCCCATTTTCCATATGCCTCTTAGGGGTACTTCCAACACTCCCAAGCCCGATGGTAAAACCCCATCCCAACTACCCTGCTATCTCGAAGATATCGAGCAGATTTGCGATCAAGCCGGATTGGATGATGCAGGTACTATCAAAGCCGCTATCCGGTATGCAGACCTAGACGAAGCCGAAGTCTGGGAAACACTGCCAGAGGCTACCGCAGTCCAACCGGATTGGCAAACATTTACCGACGCTGTTAAGAAATTGTATCCTGGATGTTCCAGTATAGATCGGTTTTGCCGTGCTGACATACAGTATCTTGTTGAGGATTATCAAAAGAAACAGATGCGTAACCAGGATGAACTAGGGGAATATACCCGGAAGTTCACAAAGGTGTCCGCAATCTTAATCGCTAACTGGAAACCCTCCGACATGGAGAGGGATATCATTTTCCTAGCAGGATTTCCGAACCCACTTCGGGACCAGATTCGTCATAGGTTAGCAATTGTCCAACCGGACATCCACCCGGACGATCCATACCCGATGGAAGATGTTATAGCCGCAGCAAAGTTTCTACTATCCGGTTCCGCCCTTCGCGCTACCTATACATCATCTGCTTTGGATATCATGCCCAGTGCCCCACTTCCATATCAACAGGTCCCTCCGACACCTTCCTTCGCTCCGGCTCCGGTTCCTAAAACTGAATCGAACATAGCTGCTCAGTCTGACTGCCGGTGTAATTTCTGTGCAGGATCCGGACATTTCACTCGAGGATGCTCGGTTTGTCTCGAATACATACAGGCAGGCAAGATAGTCAGAGGAGCAGATGGCAGACTTTACATGGCTGACGGTTCCGCCATCCCACGCATACCAGGATGCTGTTGCCTCAGGGAAGCAATCGACCATGTCATGGCTTCCCAAGTTTCCACTGCAACTACTACTACTCCCGCCGCCCTGACTTCTAACACATTCGTCCAAGATCCGCCACCTCACGTGTCCACCAATATCCTATCAGCCTCTTTTCCGGATACTCCAGCAATACTCGATGTTGATTCTTCCACATTTATCGCCACTATCACGTATCCAGGTTATGAACCTAGTCCAGAAATAGACCATCCAGATTTCCAGCCTTACGTCGCCCAGGCTTGGGCTACGTTCCAAGTGGACCGGACTTCGAAGGATAAAGGGAAAAGAGTTAGGTTCAATGGAGTTCAGGTTCCACCAAGGAAGACAACCCCAAATCCCTGAGCAGCTACTGTATCGGAGGAGATGGAGGTCCTATCACCGGAACTTCAGAAATCCACTTCACCCAGACCTATATCTGGAAAGTCCGGACCTATATCCGCTCCTTCAGGAGTCTTCGGTATTTCCCCTCCGCGTGTTCAACAGACTAACGCACCATCTTCTTACCCCCCAACCAATCAGTTTAGATATTCATTCCCTCTCGAGGATGAGGCCGCGCCCCAGTGAGTTCTGGCTCAGGTTCTGGACACGAGTGTTCCGGTTCCTGTAAAGGATCTCTTTGCGGTGTCTCCTGAGTTCCAGAAACAATTCTGAGAAATGACCATGGTGAAATGAGTACCAGGTCCCTCTGCTAACATTGTACAGATCAACGAGTTGACCGGATGAGATCCGTCTTCTGTCACTCGTGACTTCGGGGAAAAGATGCTTTGGAATGATGATGGACTTCTTGTCGCACATCATAACCTTCTGTTGTGCACCCTGGAAGCAAAAGTCGGCAATTCCAGAAATACTATTTCAGGCATACTGGATTCTGGATCCGAGATTGTTGCCATGCCCAAGTGTGTTTGGGAGCGTCTCGGATTACCGGTCCGGTCTGATCATGTCATGAAAATGACGTCCGCTAATACCAGCGTGGACACTACTATCAGTGTTCTTGAAAACCTTGCACTCGATTTCAGTGCTGGGGAGGTTATGGTCCAAGTGCAGATTTTGGCCCATGCCAACTTCAACCTACTCCTCGGACGCCCTTTCCATTGTCTTATGAGCGCTACTACTGATGATTTCCCAGACGGATCGCAATCCATCACTTTGCGCAATCCAAATTCCGGAAAACAATATACATTGCTGACCCGCCCATGGTCGGAAGGTTGCCCTCACTGTCGTGAGAGGAAGCCATGTACCAACCATCAATCCGTCGTAGAGATGGGTTTTTGAGTTCCGATGATCCACCTAACGGTCGGGGAGATTCCAAGGTCCGAATTCCTTGTGTATCTGATTCCTCCTCTCTTGAACAGTCCGTTTCTGTTATAGGGGTACATCTTTCACCCTTATTTCACACAGTCACATGACCTCAGCACATTGGTAAACTGCTCCCTCGGGATAGAGTCCCACTTGACTCATTAGCCGCCAACACCACTCACTTGCCAGTCGTTGCAAGTTGTTGTGCTTTGGATCAAGTCCTTATCTTATCTAATCTCGGATCTACGATCCGATCTCCTATGTTTGTCCTTGTTGACAATATTATAGAGTTCATACTCCGACGCCTAGAGCATCACTACATGCAATGTGCACAGGTTAGGGCTAAGGGTCGAACCCTAAGGCTGGGGCTATGCGCTTCTCTCTCATCTCCGCTCACAGCCTTGAGGCTGTAGTGCTTCTCTTCCATTCTATGACACATGCCTCATGTATTTCATCTCCGCTCCCACAGCCTCGAAGGCTGTATCGCTTCCATTCTGATGCACAGCCGATAGCGGGCTGTGTATTACTTAGACTCTATGTAGACACGTATCGGTAGATCCGATCCAAACATGTACATACTACTGAGTAGTACTTAAGGGCCAAGACCCGCTCCAGTGAACTCCAGTTTAGTTCACTTGGAGTCTTCCCACTAGAGCTCCTTTGCTAGACTTTTGAGTCATTAGGCTTGTGGCAACCTACAGCTGCTTATAGCTCCTTTGGTTGTTTCAAAAAGGAGCAAAGAAGTTCATGAAGATGGATCTCCAATGGGGATACAATAATGTCCACATCAAGGAAGGCGATGAATGGAAAGCCGCTTTCACTTGTTTCCGAGGCTCATTCAAACCCCTCATGATGTACTTCAGACTCTGTAACTCCCCAGCCACTTTCCAAGCGATGGTAAATGAAATCTTCACCAATATGGAAGACATGGTCGTTGTCTACATTGATGACATTCTCATCTTCACTAAAATGGATGACCAAGCAGAACACGATCATATCGTCCTTGAAGTTCTCAGGTGTTTGAAAGAAAACGACCTGTTTGTAAAACCCAAGAAATGCTTCTTCTTGGTTGATGAAGTTGAATTCCTTGGCATGACCATGGGAAAAGACAGAATCAAAATGGATACAGAAAAGGTTAAAGCCATCCTGGAATGGCCCACGCCCACGTCCTTGAAACAAGTTCAATCCTTTTTAGGACTAGCGAACTTCTACTGAAGATTCATTGAGGGGTATTCGCAAATCGCATGCCTGCTTAACAATCTTCTCAAGAAAGACATGCCTTTCGCTTGGGGACAGCTCCAACAAGATGCGTTTGACACGCTCAAAGGCCACTTTACGACAGCTCTGGTCCTTGCCTACCTGGACAACAATTGTCAATTCAGGCTTGAAACGGACGCTTCCAACTATGCCGTTGGAGCAGTCCTATCTATCCACAAAGATGACAAATGGCATCCAGTTGCCTACATGTCGCACTCCATGATGCCCACAGAACGTAATTACCCCATCTGCGATAAAGAGATGCTAGCCATCATACGCGCCCTGGAGATATGGCGCCACTACTTAGAAGGAGTGAAATTTGAGTTCGAGATCTGGTCAGATCATGTGAACCTCGCTTACTTTATGAAATCCCAAGACCTGAATCGGAGGCAAGCCTGATGGGCCCAGTACCTCTCATGATTCAATTATGCTTTCCTTTACAAGCCCAGTGCTACCAACATGAAGGCAGACACCCTTAGCCACAGAGCAGACCATGCAATTGGCACCAAGGATGATAACAAAGGTGTCACCATGATAGACCCTGGATGCATCAGAGCAGTCCCTAATACAGACACTCTCACGATTCAGGATGATGGAGATTCCATTCTTCAATCGATCAAAAACGTGACAGCACTGATGGAAGAAACCACAGTGCGTGATGTTATGAAAGATGCAAGCTTCCACATGGACAACAGTCTCATTTACTGTGGAAACAAGATCTATGTGCCTAATGATGAAGATCTTCATATGGCCATACTTAACTTATCTCACGACGTCCCTGTCGCAGGTCACCCTGGGTATGACAAGACCCTAGAACTTGTCAAACGACATTACGTATGGCCTGGATTGGCTAAATACGTCAAGGATTATGTCACTAGATGTGACAAATGTGCATGGATGAAGGGCTCTAACTGGCAGCCGCAAGGCGAACTTCGTCCACTTCCCATACCCGACAGTCCCTGGCAGGACATTACCGTCGACTTTACCACAGACTTACCCAAGTCATCAGGATATGATTCCATTATGGTAGTCATGGACCGCTTCTCCAAAGAAGCATGCTTCATACCCTGCACGAAGAACGTAACCACGCTAGACATGGCAAAACTCTTCCTCCACAATGTGTGGAAGGTGCATGGTCTTCCTAGGACTATAGTGTCCGATCAAGGCCCACAGTTCGCCTTGCAAGTCTTCCAAGACCTTACCTCACGGTTAGGCATTAAATCTAAATTATCATCCGTACACCATCCGCAGACAGATGGTCAGACAGAACACATGAATCAGGATCTCCAGCAGTATCTCCAATTATATTGTAACGAGAGGCAAAACACATGGAGCCAGTGGCTACCCGTTGCACAGTTTTTGTACAACTCAAAGATCTCCACATCTTCAAAGAAAACCCCTTTCGAGATCACCTGATCTTACACCCCATGCATGGGTATGGAACCTCACATGTCAAAGGCACCAGCAGCCGATGAATTTGCTGAAAGACTATGGGAAACACTAGACGAGACCTGCAGCAATTTGAAAAAGGCACAGGACCATATGAAGGTCCAAGCCAACAAACATTGTATGGCAGCCCCAGTGTATAAGCCTGGCAATAAGGTTTGGCTTGCCCCAGACAATCTCTGCTTGATGCGGCAGAGCAAGAAACTCATGGAACAATGGCTAGGCCCATTCCCAGTGGAAGAAATGGTTGGACTTAATGCGGTTTGCCTATGCCTCCCACACATCATGAAAATTCACCTGGTTGTGAATATCTCATGGGTAAAGCCACATCACGAACCTTTACCAAACCAACCCCTTAGCAGGCCCAGCCTGGTTCATGTAACGGAAGATCGGGATGAGATCTGCAAAGTGGATTATGAAACAAGCTGAGGGTGCGTTAGATGTGATGAAGGCGGAGTGACAAGAGGGATGTTCAAAGAGTGATGAGCATAGACCTCGCTACAAGCTAGTGGCTTGTTGCATGTGTTGAAGACATGCCAACTCAAGGAGCGTGAGCTCAACTTAAGAGTGACTCAGTTGATCATTGTCAGAGAGTATGAGTGAGAAGTCGAATATATCAAACTGGGGACCTAATGTCCTCAGTGTGCTACTATATATATGTACAGACACGTGCTACATCAGGGCAGGTGTGGGAGTGTGTACGACTAAATATGGAAGTCACAGCCACTGTGGAATGGAAGTGAGACAGTAATGAAAGCGGCATGTAGGTAACAATGCTGTGGCAGAATGGAAGTAGAAGTGGTGGTTAGATCTGCCACAATAAATGTGATCGAAATCGGGATCTGAGATGAGATCTCAGAGATCGCCAGTGATGTAAAATAAAAAAGTGGATGACGGCTCTGCAACAGATTACATCACTGACTCATGTCTCCAACATAGGAAGTTGGAATACCTAGTTCATTGGCAGGGCTATTCCAAAGAGGATAGAACCTGGGAATCTAAAGAGAATCTCACTGCTTGCCAAGACGCAATACGTGAATTCCATATATGGAACCCTAGAGCCATGAACTCCATGACTGTTCTCTTTGCTGAGGACACATTCCTATTTAACCCTTACATGTGATCGCCCAGAGTTCAATCATTAGAGGGGGGATAGTGTTATAGGGGTACATTTTTCACCCTTTCTCACCATCACATGACCTCAGCATGTCGGTAAACTGCTCCCTCAGGATAGAGTCCCAACTGACTCATTGGCCTCCAACGCCACTTACTTGCCAGCTGTTGCAAGTCATTGTGCCTTGGTTCAGCTTGCTATCTTATCTTATCTCGGATCTATGATCTGATCTCCTTTGTTTGTCCTGGTTGACATAATTATAGAGTTCATACTCTGACGTCTAGAACGTCATCACATGCCATGTGCACAGGCTAGGGCCAAGGGTTGAACCCTAAGGCTGGGGCTATGCGCCTTCTTTTCATTTCCACTCACAGCCTTGAGGCTGTAGCACTTCTCTTCCATTATGCCTCATGCCCTATGCTTCCTTTTCATCTCCGCTCCCACAGCCTTGAAGGCTGTT
Source organism: Sutorius eximius (assembly GCA_038089815.1). Taxonomy (NCBI): domain Eukaryota; kingdom Fungi; phylum Basidiomycota; class Agaricomycetes; order Boletales; family Boletaceae; genus Sutorius; species Sutorius eximius. The sequence goes on from JBBPLN010000954.1 coordinate 9,204, forward strand.
CTCGCTTTCATTCTGATGCACAGCCGATAGCAGGCTGTGTGTTACTTAGACTATATATAGTAGCATATCGGTAGATCCATACCAAACATGTACATACCCTTGAGTAGTACTTAAAGGCTAAGACCCGCTCCAGTGAATGCCAGTTTAGTTCACTTGGAGTCTTCCCCATAAGCTCCTACTACTCTCTTGAGTCATTGGTTTGAGTTGGCAACCTACAGCTACATCTAGCTCCTTGGGTTGTTTCACTATCTTAGCGACGTTGAAGTCTACCTCGTTAGACGTGTGGAACATGCTCTCCATGTTGGCGACAAGCTCCACCCATGTGTATGTACCATCTTGTACCATAGGGAGTCTTACTTGTGCGAATTCACCAGCCTTGGTGCTGTGCATTCGTGAAAGGACTGCATACATTGCTTAGTTGGAGCAGGGTGGTATTATCATGTTATTCGCAGCCAGCCATCCCTTCATAGCTGTCCACCATCGGTTGAATTTTAGATAGGAACCTTCGAAGGTTCTGGGGCCTGCATAGATCTCGATCTTTGATGACAAGGGGGCAGGAGGAGGTGTGGGTGCAGTTGCCATGGCTCCTGGTGTAGTTGCTGTTTCCATCGGCTGGTTTTCTTCCAGCTCCTGGATTTTGGCCTTTAGTTCATCGATGGTGGCTCTTTGCACATCGACCATGTTTCTTTGGTTAGCTACAATGTTATTGAGTTGTGTGACTGTGTTTTGGGTGGTATGGAGTGCACCCCTTTGTACTTCTATAATGGACTCCTGTCTGGCAAAGTATTCACATAATATGTTGACTGAATTGTTCCAGTCCGTGGAGTTAGCAAGAAGCTTGCGAATTGTTGCCATTGCATAATAGAACCTAAATTAAGGGCAGGGGGTTCTGTATAAAAAGGGTACTACTGGTACCAGCTTGGTTTCTTTAGAGTTCTGCAATCCCGAAGCTGGTACGTCTTCTGGGGCAGTGGTAAAACTCTCTTGTGACAAACTCTCCTCTTTGGTTCGTCGTCGGATTCTTCCTCCCTCTCTCTCTTTGGGATCCGAATTCCTAAAGACGATAACTCGATGTTGGCAGTTATGTCTAGCCCATTCTACTGAAGTAATAACTCCATGTTCGGAGTGTCGAAGTCGTAAGATGTGAGGTAATTGTACCTGCTCTCTAGGAGGCAAGCATGTTCGCCAGGCATAATTTGGGTCAGCTGTGTGCCAACTGGGGATGTGTCATTTGGATCTACTGACTCCGCTCTGAGGGGAGAGTTGTCAAGAGTGGTGTTGTAATCGGGGAGGGCTGACTCCTGGTCTAGCCGAAACCCTGAGCCTGCTGGGACTGCTAATCTGAGTCCTACTGCTACTGCTCTTAACGGGTCCTTCTGATGTGCTACTTCTGGGTTTCCTAAGAAAGATGGTCTGAAGGATGTGCTTAACACTTCTAAGAAAGTGGTTGTTTCGTGGCCAAGGCATATCAGCGAGTGTCTGCTCACACTCCCTGAGGTGTCCTCTACATTTGAGGTGCTGTCATTGGGCATTAACTCTGATGAGGAGCCCCTGAATAGTCCTTCAGGGTACTGCACTAGATAAAAGGGGTGAGGAGGACATCCCCTGTGTATGGGAACCACTGTGAACCGAGCAAGAGTCTGGTGAGCAACGAAAGGCACTGAAGGCCTGGGTTAGCCTTCTACGATGTCTTTCCTTGGTGAGAGAACATGCACTTGCAGCATATGCAGAGGTGCAAGGCGGTAAGAGTAAAAAGTGGCAAGGTACAGCGACAAGAGTTTAGTTCAAGTGAAACAACCCAAAGAGCTTAAGTAAGCTGTAGGTTGCCAACGATGACCAAGACTCAAGAGTGTAGCAGAGGAGCTTTGGGGAAGACTCCAAGTGAACTAAACTGGAGTTCACTGGAGTGGGTCTTAGCCCTTAAGTACTACTCAAGGGTGTGTACATGTTTGGTATGGATCTACTGATATGCTACTATATATAGTCTAAGTAATACACAGCCCGCTCTCAGCTGTGCATCAGAATGGAAGCGAGAACAGTCTTTGAGGCTGTAGGGGCAGAGATTAAAGGGAAGCATAGGGCAT
>JBBPLN010000955.1:0-11286 GCA_038089815.1 Sutorius eximius
CGCTTGAACGAGCGCTCAGAGTTGTCTTGCTCGGCTGCGGTTTCTCGCGCGAGGACGAGATCGGATGCGGAGGGGAGCGCGGGTCCGAGGATGCGGGTCCCACCCGTGCTGCCGCCGCCATCAACGCTGCGGCCGGTACCCTTGCGGTGCGTCGCCGAGTCGACCTCCTCGCGTGCGGTGCGCAGCGCGGTGACGTCTGCGCTCGATTCCTTGTTGGCAAACGACCACTTGTACGCGGTCTGGTTGGCAGCCGGGCCGACCATCGCTGCTGCGTCGTGGTATAGTGCCTCTGATAGGACACGTCAGGAACGTGAGCGTGTGTGATCGGTGCACGTACTGGAGAGCCGGCCCTTGTTCCACACGCGGATAAACTTGCGAAAGTAGCTGGTGGTCGCCCTGCGTCAACGGCACCAGGAATGACAAATCGGCGTAACGCACCTCCGTGCTCTCTCGCTCGAGAGCTCGTCAAAGTACTGTCCGGCCGAAAGTGGAGCTCAACGTGTCTGGCGAGTAGCAGCGTGCACACGACCGACCTTGTCTTTTTCGTCCTTGAGCCATACTCTGAATTCCGTGTTTTTGACAAAGTAGTCTGATTCTGAGATGGGCGAGATACCGTCCGGAAGGGACGAGGAGGTCATTGTCAGGCCCGGTTGTTTGGTCGTATTGACATCAAGTAGCATAGAAAAAAAAAAGTAGTATGACAACGTATTTAAATCGTAGTCTCGTATGGTACAGGCACCATCGTCTGCGGTTTGTTCCCAGCGACCGATACCGTGTGGGCCTCGCGAGGGAGGGCATGCACACGCTTCAGCGAGACACGTTCTGCGCCCGGATCAGCATGCACACCCGACATCAGACGCAAACACTCACCGCCCGTTTCCTTGGCCGCGACGTGTGCATCGTGGTTGCGCTTCACCCGGTCGAGAAACTCTTGTCGGCACTTGGAGTGCTTGACATGCTCGACGCGGAGGTTGACACGTTTCTCGACGTACCGGTTACCGACGACCTTGTAAACGATGACGCCGACCGCGTGCGGGGTCACGTTATAGACGATTCCGGTGCGTCTGAGGTGCGGGGTCAGAGAGGGTGAAGCGGGATGTAGGGTGTGACGGACCCGTGGTAGAATTTGTGGGGCATGCCCTTTTGTTGTGCAGCGTTGGCCTTGATGTCGACGATGTCGCCGACGCGATAGTTGATGAGGTAGGTCGAGAGTTTGATGGGGCCGTGCTCTAGTGTGATGGTCAGTCCGAGTGAGATCGAAGCGATCCCGAGTTACCCTTGAAGCCCCGTTTGAACATGTGGCGCGTGCGCGCACGGTAACCGAATGAGTGAGGCATCTCGAATTCTGCGTGGTCGTCGTCAGCAACGACGGCGAGGGTGTCTTTGGGCACACGTACGGTGTCGGCGTCGTCAATGTCGGTCTTGAAGATGAGTCTGAGTGTATGCGTCGGACATCTCCGAGTGGCTTGGTAAAACTGTACAGTTGTGGCGCACACTACACAACTACGACGTCGTGACCAGAAACACGTCCGACATCGACAAAAATGCCCAGGTACCGTCCTCGTCGTGCCCAGCGACGTCCGTGCTGATCGCTTTGTAGGGCACCACGGAACCACCGCAAGACGTGAGTCTCGCGATCGCAGCGAATGGGCGTGGCACTGATCACCCTGCAGTTACAAGGTCCCTCATCGTGCATACGGTTCAGCGCGGCTCGATGCAGAACTGAAGGTACGCTGCTAGCCATGAGCATGTCGACTCGACTGACATTCCTACGCCAGCTCGCCGGCGAGTACGGCCTCCGCAACAAACGCGAGATCTGGCGCATCGGCCTCACCCTTTCCAAAATCCGTCGCGCGGCCCGTGAGCTGCTCAAACTCGACGACAAGGACCCCAAGCGCCTCTTCGAGGGTAACGCCCTCATCCGCCGTCTCGTCCGCATCGGTGTGCTCGACGAGTCCCGTATGCGCCTCGATTACGTGTTGGCACTCAAGGTCGAGGACTTTTTGGAGCGTCGGTTGCAGACCCAAGTGTTCAAGACCAACCTCGCCAAGAGCATCCACCACGCGCGTACGCTCATAAGACAACGCCACATTCGGTAAGACCGTGTGCTACGAGGAACGTTGGGCTCATGTGATCGTAGCGTTGGAAAACAAATCGTCAACGTTCCCTCGTTTATCGTCCGTCTTGACTCGCAAAAACACATCGACTTTGCGCTCACGTCACCATATGGGGGTGGACGCTCCGGCCGCGTCAAGCGCAAGCGGGCTGCAGCGGCTGCCAAGAGAGAGGAGGGCGGCGACGAAGAGGAAGAAGAGTAAACGTTTTTTTTCTGTTTTTCACTACCGCCCAGGCTCTATGTCCATGTCATTCCCATCACGATGTCCTTATGCTACGGACATGTTTCAAGACGACACATGACTGACTTGCCTGACTTGAAATTCGAATTACATTTATCACGCGATCTACCCCGCACGACTCCGCCCATTCCCAGAGTTCTCCCGAACCACCACCATGTCTGACACCCTCTCGGTCCAGCATCCCCCCGCCCGTGAGTACCGGCACCGAGATACGATCCGTGTTGACATGCACCCTAGTCAGAGTCGGCGGTCGTCGACTCTCGATCAGCGCCCGCCCCAGAGCACACAACACACCGTAAGTCCACCTTACCGCCGAGACCGACACACTGATCACGGACACCACCCAGCGGTGCGTCCGGCGCCTCCCCAACGCACGGGCAAACCGAGACAACCGAAACCGCCGACTACCCACGCCCCGCCACTCAGGGGGAGACCGTAGGCGAGGGTCAAGGCCAGGCGGAACAACACGCGCCTCCACCCCCGCACGAAGAGGAGCCGCCCAAGAAGGAGAAGAAACACGGGCATGGGGCGCACGACCAGAACAGGCTCAAGGAGAGCGCGCATCGCAAGCTCGATGCGACGATGCCCTCCAAGGATTGCTTGGGCGCCAAGCACTCCTTTGGTGCTGCTGGGAGGATCGGTCAGCCCATGGGGAAGGCGTTGGCTGTTTGAATCTGTCGGGGCAACGTTGAAATGCGCAAATGTCAGGTTGTAATCTGTAGCTGATCTCTCCGTGTATTTGTACTTTTGTACTTTGTCGATTCGATGCGAAGCATGGCATAGCGCTCATTTTATCATGGTAGTGCGTGGCAAAGAAGAAAAATACTAGAGATACACGGCGAGACGGTCATACAGTGGCCTTCTTCCCCCGCGCCTTCTTTGGTGGACGTGCCTTTTTTTCTTTTTGGGCAGCGATGAGCGCAGACGTGCGACTGAGGGCAGCCTGTCCATGACATTCTGTCAGTACAGATACCACAGGATGATCAAGGACAGAAAACGAAATGTAGTCGCCAGTCGCGCCTCCCCGCAACGAAAAATACGGGGAGGACTAGTGCTGATGGAGACTGTCCAGAAGACGGACGGCATCGCTATTGCAAACGTGTCCACGCTCAGCTTTCATACACCGAATGGTGTTCCAGCGAGTTCTAACGAGAGTGCGTTCGTGTCTCCACGCCGGCCGAGAAATCTCAAACACCAACGAACAGACGCTCACCGTGCGTAGGTCAGGACGGTATCCCTGCTTCGCGAGGCCGGCGACGACGCCCAACGAGCGACGCCCGCCGGAGCGGTTCCGGATCGCGAATGTCGTACGGGCATTGGAGACTTGGTTGGGCGCCGCCTTGGACTTGTTCACGGTCACCTGGACGCCCGTCGCAGAGTCCCTGATGTCGATCGTCTACAAAGATCGTCGCATGAATATTCCACCATGGCATATCGACCGTGCTTGCCTTTGCATTTGCGAGACCGGAGTACTTATGCGAGTGGAGGTTTCGGAGGTTGCCCTACAAACACGTCGACAAACGAACACGGACCACCCAGTACACATACAGGCTCAGTAGAGAAGATGGGTCCCTCGGGGACTCGTTTCACGATGAACGAGTTGTAGTTCTGTAGGGTCGTCAGCACGTCGTCTGGGGTGTACGATGGCACTGACACGGAGGAGAAGCCACTGGAGGTCGGTCGACATCGTGCGCGGTGGACGAGCGGAACGATGAACGAATGTGGCTGGTAAAACTGTATAGTTGATCCAAATAGAACCAAATATCTCGGGAATTGCCGAGATTCAAATCGGGAAATGACCCCTCGTCCGATCTGCGTCATGGTGTCAATCCGGGACTTTGGCTGTACTCGGGCACTAGTAAATAATCCTATCGATGCTGTACTCATCCAGCTCTCATTAGAACTGCACCGCGTCAAGCCTGGTTCATGCGCTGATCGGTGTGTCTTTCAACTCAGCCAACTATGCTCAGTCCTGTCCTCGTGATGCGATGCTGGTGTGTATGTGGGCCAATCGCAATCTATCCTCTTTGCACGGTCTGTGCGAAATGGAAACGGTACACTCCGCAGACATGTCTCCGTTGCCATCTCGAATGACCCTGGATCTCCCGTGCGGGTGCAGCACAGCTGGCATCGTGGTGCGTGGAATGCATAGATATAGCGTGACGCATGGCTAGAAGAAAACATCCCGAATGACCTCTCGAATGCTTGATATACTCGTGAACATCGCTGGTTGCGGCGTCGCCATTGTTGCGCTCCTCCTCCTCGTAAAGGCTTCCCTGCCTTGCAAGGTGAGCACAGGACCGTAGCTGTCCAACTCGTTCCCCTTGATTCCCGTTTGCACAGCTTGGCACCATACCGTCGGTTGGGTGCAGCACCTGGCTTAGCGCATGCTGGGCTGGTATCAAGTTTGTGACCAATGCAAACGAAGTCCTACAACAGGGATACGAAAAGGCACGTACGCTTCGGGTGTGTCACGCGCGCTTACGGACAACTTTTTAGTACAAGTCCGCGCCGTTCAAGGTCACGGAACTATCCCGCTGGATCGTCGTCGTCAGCAGCCGCAAGCACCTGGAAGAACTACGCAGAGCACCCGATGACGTACTCTCGTTCATGGAAGCAGTAAACGAGGCAAGTGACCATCTTTTAAGTTACTGCGTGTTTGACTTGCGCTGAATGGCCTGACAGCGATTCCATGTCGAGTACACGATGGGTCCCGAAATTCGCTTTAATCCTTACCATATCCCGATCATACGATCACAACTGACTCAGAATATCGGCGCATTGTATCCAGATATCAGAACTGAGATCGTCATGGCCTTTGAGGACGTGCTAGATCTCAAATGCAACGGCGAGTATCCCGCTCTCGTTGGCTGCACCTACCAATGTTGGGACGACCAGAGTGGAAAAGCGTGCCGGCGCTCAGCAGTATTCAGATGATAGTCTGTAGAACGAGCAACCGCGTCTTTGTCGGACTCCCGTTGTGTCAGTATTCCGTCGTCGCGTTTTCTTATCCTCTTCACTTCGGGTGCTCTAGGCCACGATCCGGACTGGCTCGAACTCAACATCCGGTACGCCCTCGATGTCGTCAAAGGAGGACATATTATTGGGCTGTCCCCGGATCTGCTGAAACCGTACGTCAGCACAATCATCGCTCCGAGGGGTATTTTGAATGGGGTGACAGCACCGTCACCCGATTCTGCACGAACGTTAATCGGAACAATGAACATGGGAGGCAACTTCTCGGTCCGATTATCGAAGGGAGACGGAAATACCTAAACGAGCACGGGAGTCGGTGGGCCGACAAACCTGTTGGTCGAACCTGTTTGAAGCGCAATCGAGCGTTGACATTGGTCTTGACAGAGCGACTTTTTAGCGTGGTTGATGGAAGTAGCGGAGGGACCAGAGTCGACGGCAGAGTTCTTGACGACTCGCATATTGGCCACCAACTTTGTGGCTATCCATGTACGTCCCAACGTTGTCTCGCTGTGTACTTGTAGCGCTCAGATCTCTTGATTTCACGGTCAGACTACTTCCCACGTACGTACCCTTTTACACTCTCGTGTTAGCACACCCGACTAACGTTGCATAATAGAGTTTCACACACGCGTTATTATACCTCGCTGCGAATCCTCAGTATATCGAACCCCTTCGGGAAGAGGTCGAATCGATCGTGGAAAAAGAGGGATGGTCAAAGACGGCCCTGGGTCAGATGCGAAAGATAGACAGCTTCCTCAAAGAGTGCCAACGCCTCGAAGGCATCAGCAGCCGTGCGTATCTTCCCACTCATACCACGTACCATTCTTTCTTATCGAATCAGTGGGTCCAAGACGCAAGGCCATGAAAGACTTTACCTTCTCGGACGGTACATTCGTGCCCAAGGGCACGCTGATCGTCTCTGCTGCGCACGCGATCCACCACGACGAATCGATCTACGAGAACGCGCACGCGTTCGAGCCGTTCCGGTTCGCCGATCTACGCGAGGAAGACGGGGAGGCGACCAAACATCAGTTCGCATCGACTGCGCCCGAGTATCTCCCCTTTGGACACGGTAGACAGGCGTGGTACGTACGGTCTTTCTCCACACTGGCGCATCGACTATCCGCGATGCTGACTCGGATTCGGACGCGCCGGACGGTGTTGTGTTGTGTTGTGTTGTGGTAGCCCGGGCCGGTTCTTCGCTGCGAGCGAGATGAAGTCGATGCTGGCGCATGTCGTGGTGACATATGATGTTAGACTGGCGCATTGGGCGCGTCGTCCGCGGTCGTTGAGGATTGGAACGGCGGTGATTCCGGATCCGGGTGCGCGGGTTATGTTTCGGAGGAGGGGCGGGTGAGCGGTTCAAATACGTATTGGGTTTCTCCTGGGTCTTATTCGATCTCTTGTGTGAGGAATGTTGGGTTTGAAGTAGTTTGATGGTCAGCTTCACCGTCACACTGTGGGACTTGTCGAGGACGCATGTCGCCACGGTCACGCGATATTCACTCGCGTGTCGGACTCCAACTTGAACGTTTGAACTTGCGTTGGCGGCACAGCAGGCCAGGCGTCAGACTCACGCGCAAAACGGGGACGGTGCACGGGTGCTCGAAGGTTGACAACGTCCAAGTTTCGCGTCTGCAGCTTGCCCATCGTGAACGCTGAAATCCGGACTCGCTACAACTCTTGGTCGTTAAATAACTGCCGGCCGCCTGCCTGCCAAGTTGTACTGATCCGTTCTTGAAGTTCGTCACGACAACTTGAAGGCTTGCATACACTCCAGCCCTTCCAATTTGTCCACTTACGTGTCAAGGACGGGGAAGTATGAAGCATCAATTCGTGTCGATGACAACCACGTATCTGCCTTTTGGACACAGTCGACATGCATGGTAAATTTCTCCCGGTCCCCAATAACAACAAGGACTTATAAATTTTGTGTTAGCCTGAGACATTTCTTTTCTGCGAGCGATAACAACTATCTTGGCCCATATTGCGGTGACTTCGATGTCGAGTTGGAGGATCGAGCGTCGCATCTGCAGCCGCTGCGGATTAGAACGGTCGCACTTCCGAATTCGAGTGCTCGTATCATGATTTGAAGGAGGTTTCCTGAGCGATTTCTTGCGCGCGCGTGTGTCAGATGCCTGACTGCTGGTTGGCGATCTGGGTGTCGTATCATAACTTCTGTTTATCCCCGCTACGACGACTAAAATAGCCTGTACTAGAATATATTGGCCTCCCTGGTTCTGCATCCATCGTGCCTTACGGGTGCTGTTATCCATTTTAGTGACGCAGAAGCGTTTGGTGTCTAAATGTCCGGCTCCGCACCTACCCGATCAGTTGGACGGAAAATCTCGGAAGACACACTGATTTGAGTTGTGTATCTCTGTCTTGGGGAATCAGCTTTAGTAGAGATCGGTCGCTGGCCTCACCAGAAAACACGTCCACAATGAGTTCTCAACTGCTCGATGTACTGTTGAGCACCTTAGTTTGTGTTGTTGCTATTATTGCCGTTGCAAGGTTGCTTCAACCCTCCAAGGTGAGTCCTGTCACTGAAAATACATATTCCAATTCATTCAGGCGGGACTCCCAGCTACAAGCTATACCGACGGTTGGTTCGAGCGGCTGGATCGATTCCTGGTGGGCCGGATTAAGGTTTGTGACCAACGCGGCCGATATCATCCAAGAAGGATGTGAGAAGGCAAGGTTGGCACTTTGCAGGTTTCATGGATACTCACTCGTATGTTAGCACAAGTCAGCGCCATTTAAGGTCGCCCAACCTTATTCCTGGGTTGTTGTCCTCAGTGGCCATAGACATGTGGAAGAGTTGCAGGCAGCACCGGACGACGTGCTCTCCTTTGATGAAGCCATAAATGATGTAGGCGACCGTTCTCTTTTTTTTCTGGGTTAACTCGTACTTAGTGTCACCAATAGTTGCTGCAGACCGAGTATACATTGGGACCCAATATTCGCCACAACTCCTATCCTATTCCGATTGTGCGCTCTCAACTAACCAGGAACATCGGAGTCTTGTATGCAGATATCAGGAACGAGATCACGACTGCCTTTGATGGTGTACTGGATCTCGAGGGCAATGGCGAGCATTCTGCTCTCATTCGTGTGCACTTCTCATGGATATCTGGACCAAGCAGAATGGAAGAGCGTCCCGGCGCTCAGTGTAGTGCAAAACGTGATTTGCAGGACGAGCAACAGGGTGTTTCTCGGGCTTCCGATGTGTAGGTCCTTTGCGCCGCCTCCCTTTCATTTGGACCTTATTCCAACTTTGCTCTAGGCCGTGATCCCGACTGGATCGATCTCAATATTCAGTATACTTTCGCCGTCGTCAAAGGAGGCAACATTGTTAGGCTTTTCCCGGATTTTCTGAAGCCGTAAGCCGCTTGCAGTCGTCCTTCCTAGGTTAGCGCTCAATAAAACGACAGTGCGGCCGCCCGGTTGTTTACAACGATTAATGAAAGCAAAGAACGCGCAAGGAAGCTTCTTCGCCCAATCATCGAGGAGCGGCAAAGATACATCAATGAGTACGGCGATGACTGGGCAGACAAGCCTGTCGGTAAATCCAGCGTGCAAGCGAGATCAAAAATTCACTATCGGTTCCTTGACAGAATGACTTCTTATCATGGTTGATGGAAGAGGCAGAGGGTCCGGAAGCGACGATGGAGTCCTTATCAACTCGAATATTAACCCTCAACTTTGCGGCTATCCATGTAGGTCTTCATTCCCTATGGTTTTGATACCTTTGACCTTGCGGTTAGACAACTGCGAACGTACGCTTGCCAACCCTTCATCCAGCTCCCACTCACTTGACCAACGGTATGTGACAGAGTTTCACTCATGTGCTCTTGTACCTCGCGGGGAATCCGCAGTATATCAAGCCACTGCGAGAGGAGGTCGAAGCAATTATTGAGAGTGACGGATGGTCGAAAGCGTCGCTGGGGCGGATGCGGAAAGTGGACAGTTTCCTTAAGGAGTGCCAACGTTTCGAAGGCGTCAGCATTGGTACGCATTCCGACACCCCTTTAATCGTCGTTCAGCTCGAATGACTCAGCTGATTAGAGGGTATGAGACGCAAAGCGTTAAAAGATTTTACGTTCTCGGATGGCACGTTTGTGCCCAAAGGAACACTGATCGTTCTAGCCCTTCAATCGATACATTATGATGAATCACTCTACCGAAACGCACATACATTCGAGCCGTTCCGATTTGTCGATTTGGCTGGAGTGGACGAAGGGCGTGCCAAGCATCGCTTCGTCTCTACGACCACCGAGTACATGTTCTTTGGGTATGGTTGTCACGCGTGGTATGATTTTCTTTTCGTTGTCCATTGGGTGTTGCTTACTTTGGTTTAGCCCCGGGCGCTTCTTCGCGGCGAGCGAAATGAAAACCATGTTGGCCCATATCGTGATGACGTATGATATCAAGCTGGAGGATAACACGACACATCCGCAGTCGTTGCGATTCGCGACGGCGGTGATGCCGAATCCAAGTGCCCGTGTCATGTTGAGGAGGAGGCTTGACTGAATAGTTCCCGTGTACGACTAAGTCTTACGTCAGATGTTCACTTTCATGATTTCATCGCTCAGGGACTCCGTAGGCTGTGCGAGTCTATGTACTGTGCTATTGGAATACACAATGTATGAGCTTTCTTTCTCCTACTTTCCCGTACGTGTGAGTAGTCGTTGAGTCATCGTGGGGTAAAGGAGGCCGAAATGCCCAGGCCAGTGGACTCGGACCATTTTGGAATCGGATCGTAACGTGACCAGATCTAAAAACTTCCCCCGCAATTGTCATGCGAAATGGAAGCAGCCCCAGTAGTGACCCATTTAAAGTTCCCAATCGGGTTTGTAACATTACTCATGCTGCACATGCAGGGTTTTTCCGGTTGCACCCTCCGTTGCGGACCCCACCAGAACGCGCCAGGGCTTTTCCATGTACCCAAGTAGCATGTCGTGCACGATGCGCAGAGATGCCGCGAAGTGCTGCCCAAGTGGTAAGTAGCATTCCTTCGGTCCATTGGAGTCGACAACATACTTACAACAGTAAATTCGCAACCTGCCTATCGATCATGTTACACCAAACGCCATGCGGGTCTCCTTGGGGTCTCCGTCGGGATGAATCTATTTAAATCTGGAAAGACTAGCTATCTACATGATCAGAAAACTCTCCCCCAATGAACCCGCTGCTTGATCTATCGACACGCATCTCCGGTTATGGTGCCGCTGCCATTCTCGTCGTCGTAAAGCTGTTTCAACGTTCCAAGGTGTGTGATCTCCAGGAAAGCCTTTTCCCGTCGATTCCGGCTGATTTCCCCAGCTGGATGCCATACCGACCGTCGGGTCGAGTGGCTGGCTTGGCTCATGCTGGGCTGGGCTAATGTTTCTGACCAATGCAATGCACGTCGTGCAAGAAGGCTATGAGAAGGTAGGCCTAATTGTGTTCCCATTATACCCTTGTGCACTCACAGTACTTTAGCACAAATCAGCGCCTTTCAAGATCGCAGAACTCTACCACTGGACTGTTGTTCTCTGCAGCCGCGAGCATGTAGAAGAACTACGGAGGACTCCCGATGATGTGCTCTCTTTCCTTGAAGCTACGAATGATGTGAGTAACTATTTTGTTCCAGAAGGATTAACATGTACCAAATTTCTCTGACAGCTGCTTCATGTCGAGTACACGATGGGACCAGAAATTCATCACAACCCCTATCATGTTCAGGTTGTGCGCTCACAAATGACTCGGAATATCGTAACCTTGTATCCGGAAATCAGAAATGAGATTGTCACCGCCTTTGATGATGTTCTTGATCTCAATGGAAATGGTGAGCATCCTTGTATCTGCATGTTGATATACTGAAAAAACAATCAGAATGGAAGAGCGTGTCGGTGGTCAGTAGCATGGAGAAAGTAGTGTGCAGATCAAGCAACAGGGTCTTTGTCGGACT
>JBBPLN010000956.1:0-11279 GCA_038089815.1 Sutorius eximius
CCGCTCCTCGACGACGCACTGCTTGCCGAGTCCTCCTCTCTATCCCTCTCGCGCTCCGTATCCCGGTCCCGGTCCCTCTCACCATCCCTGCCAGACCCACCCTCGCGGAACTTGCCAGCAGCCCAATCAACCCCATCAAACCACATCCCCGGCGCCCTCAGCTCCGCCAACACCTCCTCGAGCCCCATCCGCGCCACACGTGTACCTGGATCACACGCCCCAACGGCCCCGCTCGTCCACTCCATCACGCACTTGCGCACGAAGTTCCGCATCGCAGGGAGCAAAATCGCACGCAGCTGCTTCTGGTACGCATGGTACGCCTGCTCGCACAGCGTAAAAGACGGTGGCGCATGCGCACGCACGGTCGACAGCCGCGGGTGCACGTCCCCACCGTCGCGATCGCCGTTCGAGTCGTTGGAGAGCGCCGAGGCCGGCGAGTGGGGAGAGGTGGGCGATGTGGGCGTCGTAGATGCCGCAACAGACGAGGACGTGACGGTCCACGGACACGGGTGCACAGCCTCAACACGCACTGTGCGACGGACGGTGCACCCTTCTCGCACGTCTTCATCCGGATCCGGTTCGCTCTCCGTGTCTTCGCCAGCGTCGCGGACGCCCCCACCCGCGGGCCACGCATAGCCGTACCATTGATCGGCCGGGTTACACCAGTGTCCGTCGAGGATGCGCGTGCGCGCCCAGTCAGAGATGGCGAGCTCGCGTACGCCGCCAGCATCCTCGGTCATAGACAGGAGCTCTGGGTCTTCGTCTTCTTCGGAGCCCTCGTATTCGGATGAATAGGCAGACCTGGGCGAGGGTGACAGGGAGCGCTGTACAGAACGCGGCGAGGGTGCTGAAGGCGACGTGCTGCGATCGGGACTGTCCACGTCTCCGGTAACGGCCGAGTGGTGAGCGCCGGATGGATTGTGTGCAGAAGCATGTTCTGCGGGGACGACGGGAGGAAAATCGACGCTCATGCCCTCGCCAACCCAACGCGTTGCTGCGACGGCCTGTTCCATGAGCTCGGGCATTTTAGTCTGGGAGCGGAGCCAAAATTTTTCCCGCGCCACGGCAATCACTTCGGTAATCGACCCCTCGCCAAGGTCGATAAACGCGTCGACGGTTTGACGCGTCTCCCAGTCAGCAGACGCGTATTTCGACGGAGGGTGACGGGAATGCGGTTTGCGATCTTTTATGGAAGCCGAACGAGACGAGTCTGGAACGAAACGGGGACCTCCGACGGCTTCGCGGTCACGAAGGCTTGATGAAATGCGTTGCCACAGCCATTCGCTGCGACAAGAACGGCAAGTGGCATCAACATTCGGCCACGTCTCGTCGTCTTCGTTGTCGGCACAGCATACCATGAGCGCGGGGTTGAGAGGGGTGGCGTAAGGGGTGTAAGCGGTGATGCCCATGGTCGGTTGACCGTACGGCTGGTGATAAGGCGTGAATCGGACGGTGTTGCCGTGCATGTCGAATTGGGGTTCGACCTCGGCGGGGGGCGCTTCCCGAAGACATAGACCACAGAACGAGTTTTTGCGATGATCGCGACAGAGGGCGATAGAGCCGAGCGTCGGTGTGTGGTGTGTGCGCTTTGCGACGGCGAGACCAAAGGAGGAAAAGGGAGAGTTGATGCGACAGACGAAACACGAGCGCGCGGTCATTTGACGAAAGTGACGAAAGGGGGACATGCGATACGGAAGTTGTGGATGTGGGGGCGCTGTACCGCATGCTGCGCCGGAAAGGGGTGGTTGGGGACGCACGTACTGATAGTGAGCAAGGACGTCATGGGGATCGAGGATGGCGCAGGCTTTATTCCAAAACAAGTGGGTCTCGACTGGCACGAAGGGGTATGAGCACGTTTAGCGGGGCAAACGAGAGGGGACGCACGCGCGAGAGCCCATGCTGGGGTGACATGCATGAGCTTTTCGAGCGCAACGGCATCGCGAAAGGTAGTATAGACGATTCTTGGATGCCATAGCTCCTTTGCATCCCAAGCGAGGGGACAGTAGCTGTTGGGCTGGAGGTCGAGAAGATAGTGTGTGGCTATGGCCCTGATGTGTGGTGTTGGATATGCGAGACTGATGAGGGGTGGCGTCGACGTACCTGACGAGTTCTGGGGGCAACTGCTGCCAGGATCTGTGAGCAAACTTGCCCTTGTAGATGTGATCGCGTGGGGACGTGGACGGGACCGACGTCGGGTACGACGAGGAAGGGGTCAACTCGGTCGGGTGGATTATCATTTTGGCCCGCAGTGTGACCTGACCGTGATTAGCGTACGAACGACAGCCGGGGGAAATTCCAGACATGCTGTGTGACGAGGAGGTGTCACACATTCACACGGTACAGCCACACCGCACGGACCAGTCACGTGGAAAGAACAATAGACCCACATCCTTATCTTATCTTATCTCTCGCTTTTAAACATGACCCATCTTGCCCAACATCGCCATGGTTATCTGTCCAAACGTCATCTTCATCTCTCTCCGTCGCAAACCCATGCAGGCCGTGGTCTCGCTTTCTCCCGTCCCTTCCTCCCCGTCCCTCCCGCCCCCGCCGCCCCCGCCCAAAGACGTCGTCCGCAGAGACGTCATGAAACCCCTCCCGATTCCGCAGCACGACCACCCGACGCCCGAACACGTCACCTACCCTTCCACCCCACCGCCACCACCACCACCCACCCCACCCCGCGTCACCCTCCAAGGCCGCGTCGACCTCTCCCCGCGCCTCCATCTCTCACCCGAAGAGCGCCACAAACGGCGACTCTCCCTCCAGCGTCGCCATGAGCGCGACGAGCAGGACGCCCTCCGCGAAGAACAAGAGCGCCAGGCTCGTCGTCGGCGCGAAAAAGCCGAGGCGGAGCAGCGCGCCCGCGAGGACGAAGAACGCCGGAGGGCCGCCCTCGAGGACCAGCTTCGGCAGGTCGCCGAGCGCAAGGCGAGGGAGGAACGCGAGGCCCGTGCGACAGAGGAACGAAGGCTCCGCGAGATCAGGGAACGAAAGCAGGTGGCGCACGAGCGCAGACTGCAGTATACCCGCGAGCTGCAGCAGTGGCGTCACGAGCAAATCCGTCGGCAAGAGTCCGAGTCGAGCGAGAAGGAGGAGGAGCGCAGACGTATCGCCGAGGAGAGACGCTCCCGCATCGCACGCATCAGCGACGTCGTCCTCCAGGACGGGTCACCCGATGCGTTCCAAGGCTGGGTTACGATACAGACGCCCGAACGTCTCGCGTGGAAACGCCGCTATTTCATGTTTGACCTTGCCCATTCTCAGCTCTCCCTCTGCAGAAACCAGCGGGTGAGTACCGCCGACCTCGCACCCGCGCATACACTCACGTCCCTCTAGGACTCGACCAACTCTGTCGACCTCGTCAACCTGGAGGGACGCATTGAAAACTTGTACGAATGGCACGAAGGCTTTGAAGAGCTCGAGGCCATCCCACATTCGTTCGCCGTCAAGTTTACCGACGGACGCACCTGGCTCATGTTTGCAGACACGGAACAAGACAAGGCACGTTCTGGTCCTACACGTGCCATCCACGCCATCTCACTCCTATTACAGGACAGACTGCTCGTGCTCCTCAGCGAGGCCGCGGGCGTAATTATATAAACAGTCGATACCCTCGTCATCCGACCCGATGTAGCCGTAGCATTGTATGTTGTCAAGATACCAGCGTCGCTCGTTTGAACGGAAATCTATTCTTATTGTTATTGATCTCGCACAAACGTCCGGGTAAATTCGGGAGCGATACAAAAAAAAGGTACATCATGATGACAACAAAACACGTTGATCAAACGATCGTCACCGTCAGCAACGTCACGATCCCATCTTGTGCGATGCCTGATGCCACGTCGTCAGCCTAATACCGCCGACATGAAACGAAATACAATACACACCATGATTGACACCCTCCGCACCGGGAGCCAACAGCCCCGTGATATTCTGCGCCTGCGTGTTGTACGACACACCGCCATAGTTCTGCGTGCCGATCGTGCCAGCGATGAGGTTATCCCTGCGCACCCGTCAACACGTCGATCACACGAAAAACCCACCAGACGTACCGTCCAATGTTGTACCCATCCGGTATGATATCATGGTGATCCGTCGCGGGCTGCCAATAGGATCTAACGTCAACATCAAGCAAAGCACGTTTCCCTCACCTCTTCCTTGGACACCCTGCAAAGCATCAATCCTATTCCCAACAAGACCACACACGTCACTCACGCTAAAAACAGTGCCCCGCTATCCCCCAGCGTTCCATTCTGGCGATAAACCCTATCATATCCCCGCCCGAAAAACATCCGACGACGCAGCACGACACGCGTCGAACGGATTATGTATGTATAGTATGAATTAGGACGAGCGGATCGTCATCGCCATTACAGCACGTGAGTGGAGGGAAACGAACCGGAAATGATTCCCCCCGATTAAACTCTCGAGACACGTGCCGGCGCCCGCATTGCCATAGTCCTGGCGCAGCTCGATCGTTTGGTTGACCCAGCCGTTTCCATCACCGAGATTAGCCGGAAAGGGCGTACCGAGGTGAATCCCAAAGCATTCCTCGGAGCTAAAGAGGTGATATCACCGGAGTCTGCCAGGCGAGGGACGACGTACAATCCGATCGCGCGTGCATAGTTGAGGATACCGTCGTCCGTCAACACGTGCGCCGAGCTTTCGCCCGAGATGATGACCTGAACGTCAGCGTCCCTAAGCACACTTATCACCATCGAAAGAAGACACGCAGACGGACGTTCAACGGTTCCCCATAACCATCGAGAGCGTTGTTCAACATGGATCCGCCCCCCTGCGCAGGGTTATAGTAGGCCACGGCTCCTACGCTCCCCGCCGTCCGCGGGGCGAAAAACGACGCCAACCGAGCCGTCAACAACCAAATCGCCTCAAGCGCGTGCATGTCGATGTGCGTGTGGAAAGAAAGGATTGATGGGGAATCAGGAACGCGCGTGGTATATATACCGTGTCGCATTAATGGAGCGAGTGGGAATAGGCACGAACGTGCTCGACCCCTATCAACGGATGCGCATGGATGCCGGCGTTTGATTGCTGTCGATTCGTCGAACCCCGCAGGCCACAAAATGTGCACGCGTCACGGCCGGATGGTATTCGCAGCGTCACATGGGCGCGCGTCCAAATGTATCTATATCGCGCGTCGTTGTGCGGCGATGTATGCCTGCACATCCACGTCCACCTGGACATGGGTGCTTCTGCAACGAAGTTGGTTAACGCGCAGTCTATACATATACGTACGATCGATGCACATGTGTTGCGTGCCATCGTCCGTGCTACCTCGGTCGAGGGCATTCTTGCGATGCAAAGGCACATGAATTGGAATTGGGTCGGGTTGGGGTGGCATTCGGTGTCCCACGGTACCACTAATGGCACGGCTATTGATGGATGGGTGGTGACCGGTGACGGTGACTTTTCGGGGGTGCTCTGCGCGAGTGCTAGGGTAGCGCTCGGACAAGGCGATCCATCAGAGGATCTTCGCCATCGTGAAACGGAACTCGGTGGTACACCTCGGTCGTGTCGTCGTCGCCATCCGAGTCGGGTGACCATTCCCGCCGTCGGCGCAGCTCGTACTCGTATCGCCAAGGCCCAGGGGTCGTAAAGGAACGATGCAACTCGCCAGGTCCACCAAAGGAACTGCGCTGAGCTGCAAGACCTGAGGATGTATTTGCAAGCACCGTTCGGGGTGTCTTGCCTGTGGTGCTTGCCCAGCCCACGTGAGCAAGGTACTGGCTCGACAACTGCCAAAAATGGTGCTTTGTGGCTTGCCCTGTTCTCCCGTCATCAGTACTGGGCGCATCATAAAGACGAACGCACACAGGTCTCAGGAGCAAGTTTCAGCGCAGTTGCTCTACCGAACGGAGAGCTTCGTCGGAAGAACGAAGGTGGAAGAGGAACAACAGGCCCAGTCCACCGCTGTTCAACGCTCTCGTCGCACGTACTTGGATGGAAGGTACAGCGTGGCTGTATGTATCAACTTCAGCAAGTCGCAGTCAGGAGGCAATAACTCTGCGAAAATTGCACAGGCACGCACAAGCGTGTTCAACCCGCAAGTCGACCTCAAAGTCAAGATTGCTGTCAACCATCGCAACGCAAAGAAATCCATGCCGCATACCCGGAAAGGGGTTCGGCTGCATCATAGAGACGAGTAAGTGCTGTGCACGCCGTGACACGCAACGGGGGACCGAATGACTAACATATTGTGACTGCGGATTTCACGCCACGATGTCTCTCAACCTCGGTGAGCCATGACTGCCTAACTCTGACGTAGCTCATGACAGAGCGGCCGTTTGTGAACAAAATGGGTACGTGCGAACTTGGTTGGGTAAACAGGCGACGAAATATGAAGATCCAAATCACTATGGGATTGAATGCTAAGCCGGACATGTAGCCGATATCGACGGGATTTCGGTCAAGGTCGCTCTCTAGGACATAACAAAAAGGGAGCCTCAAAAAAGAGCCTGCAAGGAACAACATATCCACGCAAGCCCCGAGTAGCATCAGACGATCGTCACCGTCAATAATGCCACATTTCCATCCTGTGCAATACCTGGAGCCAGGCATCAGTCTAAATGGCGGTTGAGCAAGAAAGAAAGAAACGACGTACCGTGATTTATACCCTCTGAGCCAGGCGGCAACAAACCCGTGACGTTCTGCGCTTGCGTGCTATAAGTCACACCTGCATAGCTCATCTTTCCTACTGCGCTTGCCGCGAGCTTATCCCTGTCAGTTCGTACCCGAGTCAACATCGATGGGAAGGAACTGGGAGACGCGGGCGTACCTGCCAATGTCATACCCATCCGATACGATATCGTGATTATCCGCTGCGGACTAGTCAAAGTATTATGTAGTGTCAAAAGAAGCGGAAGCCACGGTTCGCTCACCTTTTCCTGGGATACACTGAATACATTCCATCAACTAAAAGCAGGATCCAACACTATATCACTCACGCTAGAAACAACGCTCCACTATCCGCCTGTGGTCCATTTTGGCGAAAGACCCTACCAGGCCAATGGTCAAAAGTCATCACTTGTTTCCAGAAATGTGGGCAAACCGGAAACGATTTCCTCCAGTCAGAGTCTCCAAACACGTTCCAGCATCCGCACCGACATAATCCTCACGCAATTCCATTGTTTGATTGGTCCATCCGTTGCCATCACCAAGATTGGCCGAAAAAGGGGCCCCTAAATGAATACCGAGACATTCAGTGGAGCTAAGGGAGAGTATTTCGTTTCAGATATTATTCCATGCCTGGATGCAAAGACGGAGGTGCAAAGACACGAGACGTACAATCCAATCGCATGTGCGTAATTGAGGAATCCATCGTCTGTCAGCACGTCGGGCGAGCTTTCACCAGAGATGATGACCTGCCAGAGCCGGAGACCAAGTTAGAAATGGTGATTGCTGCATGAGAAGCACGGGGATAGACGGACGTTCAAGGGTTCGCCGTACCCGTTTAGGGAGTCGTCGAGCATAGAGCCACCATGGAGGGTGGGATTGTAGAATGCAACGCCGCCCGCACTTCGTGCTGCGCAGAGCGCGAGCAAGGTCGCTATGGCCAAGGTCTTCTCGAGGGCATACATATCGACTTGCGCGTTGGGCCCGGAGAAACGAAGAAAAAGGTGAGGTGGAAGAAATTTGAACACGACATGCGACGGATATATGTTCTGATTTTAGTGGGCTAATATGAACGAGTAACAACCATAAATGTAGTTATTGGTCGCCCGAATTTTGGGTTGTTCGGGTTGACAAGCGAGGACATTCGGCCCCGCAGCGGGACGAGACTCCGATATGCCACTGTGACTGGAGTATCCCGCTCAAAAATAGAACGAAAAGGTCACTGCAGATAGACTCCCCATCTACAATTCAATGTTTCCTGGTGAGAAACCGGGATATTCGATATTCAATGGTATAGATCGCATCGTGTATCCAGATATAAAGCTCTTCTTGATTCAATTTCGCTTCGCGTCCAACGACTCCAAGGTACCAAACTAAGCGATCGGTCAGTACTACAGTGGCCACGGGGTTGCACACCCCAAAAAGAGTGTTCGTGCGCTTTGCCGCCATCAAGTCTGACCGTGCGTATGACGATGCTTTTTGGAGCAAGCCATCAGCAGCGCGATCTTTTGCAAGGAACAGAATGGTCTGGTCACCAGACTATGCCTTCGGGGGGAAGGGGACCCAACGAGTTGTGTCGACTGGACAGCTCTGAACTAGAATCCTATGATGATTTGCGATTGCTCCTACTCCATCTTCTTGCCTCGAGCGGAAAAGGTCAGAATTAGTATCGACTCAACGATAAGTGGCAGATGTAGCTATCGCTTGGATCATGATGCCAAAGTAAGGGCTCGGTGATCTATTCCACTTCCTCTTGTAGAATGGTCTATACATCCCTCATTTGCGAAATGAAACCTACCACACCATTTCTCATCCAGACATTGCTTTTCTTGCTCAGATTTGCGCTTCCATCACATGTATGATGGCAGGCGATGAAATCGGTTTCTTGGTGAGAAACCGCAGACGCCTGACGTGAGCGTGCGGGTCGGCACATCCCTGTTAACAGGGCCCTGCCACAACATTCAGTAAGTGTGCAATAAGCGAACTTGGATGTGATCAAAGTAGTAGTGTTGCTTCTTACTGGTTGCGACTTCCACAATCAAAGCCGAAAATGTGAACGCACATCATGACATGGGACCCCGTTGTTGCGCAGCTGATGGGTGAGACACAGCGTTCGTGTACTCCTCTGGTCAAAAGTGAGGTATCGCACGAAACAAACTGGAAAACCTACCAGTGATAACTCGCTAGTTACTTTTTTTTTTGTATTCTTGTCGTGGCTTACATTTAGCTGTAGACATCCACGAAGATGCACCGTTTGCAGGCACGACGCAGGCGGCAGGACGCAGGCGGCAGGTAGACCGGAAGGAACGGAGCGAGATTAGAGGCCTGAATTACTGGCATTACCCTGATTCTGCAATGATTTGGCAAAGAATTTCAGGAGTCGGTACGAAAGAAAATGAAATGACCACCAACCTCGGCAAAATCGGACAAAGTTCGGGTGTACCCATAAAACAAGTATCGAGAAGGAAAGTGTCCACCTGAGGCAAGTTTCCATCACCAACCCTGCAATTTTTGTTGCCTTGGACGGGCCCGGCATCGTTGGCCGTTCCTTGGATGTGAGTCTAGGAGTCGGTGCGAGCATCTGGTGCCAATAGGTAAACTTGTACCACTGCAAGGATAATCCGCTGTTGCGAAGGTTCACATTGGCGTGTCCTTTGCCCAAGTCTGCACCTTCGAGTTAGCAATTACGCGCCGGACCGCGATAGTATACAAACCCCATCGTTGAGACTCGACGGTGTTCCTTCGATGTTCAAGTTTGCCTTCCTGTGATGTCACTCGCTGGCGAACTGGGTAATTGCGTAGTACATAAACCCCACGCCACTTTTTGCCCTCCGCCCACGTCTCCATGTCCCATTTGTCCAACCCCGTGCAAGTACTACCCACTCGTGATTTAGCACAGAAATGACCCTGGTTACGCTCTCTCTTTGCTTTCCCACCTCTTGACCGAAGATGCGGGGAAGCAACGACGGTGTTTGCAACCATCTTTCAAGTCTACTCCGAGCCGAACCTCATGGTTAGTTCTCCCTTATAGACACATCCAGTCAGGATGGAAAGTAGTAACCAACGCTGTGGTAGCCTCACCAGTGTCGAACACCATCGCACGTTCTTAAGAAACAACATGTCGACGCCGACGCCGGACCGCGTCAAGAGGTTTCTATATTTGCGACGGGCCTCGAGTCATGAGCATTTATCCTCATTTTTTTCTAGGTGATGCACAGTCTGTCCCTTGGAGTCACCGATGAAACGTTCGAGAGGGCATCAGCCACATCGGGTCCCATCCGCACGCCACAAATGTAAAACTCGCGGATACAGATAGGAATCTTGTGCACACATTGATCCTTCCATCCCGCTTCAATTTTACTCTCTTTGAACTGCGACTTTGAGTTCGCACCCACGCAAATGTACACCCATCTAGCCCTTCTCTCTTGGTAACAATGCCAAGAGAGAACTGTTTGGTGGGTTTGTTTGATATGGGTATATCGTGGCAGTCTCGTACTTTTATGTCTCGCCCGCTCGTTTCAATTACCTAGCGATAGGTCATGCTTTTGACGCGCCCGGATGCTTATATATTCTACGTGCCCGGTCTTCATCTAACGTTAGCTTTCTGAGATTCCACAGGCATGTATGATCTAGGCCAAACCAAATTCGAGTCGGCAGCTCTGAGGCACCACAACATCTTCACTCAGAGGACGTTGCAGATGATCAGAGCTGGTATCGGGGCTGTCGATCGTATCGGGATTCCATACTCGAGTTTATGTAGGCCCTCTCCTTGTATATGATTCGGACATGCAAGGATTTTCAGAATTCTACATGGGGACTCACGATAGGATTGCAGCGGTTCCACGTGGCTGCCAGTGGGTATCAAACCGCATGTTAGCCATGAGGCAGTCAACGGCGCTGTCCTAACTGCTGAGAGCTTTTTCGATTCCAATCCTCCACGTTCAACCGTAGATCCAACCCCGTACGGAAACCAGAAACCTCTCTTACTGCCCTTGTCGCATCATGACCTCACGAGGAGATTCAAAGGTGAAACTCTCGGTCCCATAATTTATTGTCGCCACCATTGATGCCCTGGATCGCCTTCGTTCTAGGCTACAGCCAAGCTTCCACTCGAGTCGTTCCACCCGATATCTATGACGAGCAAGAGAGGCGGATTTCTTTCCTCTACAAGGCAACCCTATCACGTCGAGTCCCTTTCGCGTTCCTCCGCAAGCTTGACCCCAGCTAGGAGGGTCGACTCGGGAGGAGAACACGTAACTGGTAACGTTGTGCGAAAATCGGTTATTGAAAGTAGGACTCACGAGTACTTCGCACAGATAATGTATCAACTCCCGAGAATTCACTGTTCAGTACGCAAGCCAACACCCTCAACGTCGTACTTGTCGGCGAAACTGGTGTTGGGAGAAGTTCCGTTGTCAACCCCATCCCACAGAGTGAAATTGCAACCGCCTCACCGGATGTCGACCGCGATGCGACGGTGCCTACGTGCTATAATATATCCTGTTTTGTTCTTTTTTCTTTCTTTCTTTTTTCTTTTTTCCCTTTTCCTATTTCCTATTTTCCTATTTTCCTGTCTGTATTTTTTCTTTTTTTCCCCTTGATATGTTTCTTCTTTCTTCTCTCTATTTTTCTGTTTTCTTTCT
>JBBPLN010000957.1:0-11275 GCA_038089815.1 Sutorius eximius
AACCATGTCTGCACATAATGGTGCCTGTAGGCGTCTGTCAACGGGGAAGGTTGACGTGATTCGAAACGGACACCACTGCGGTCCATCATCAGGACGAAGAACGACTTGGACAAGATTTAGTAGGAGCACATCCCTGCTCATGGCATACTCGGGTGACTCACCAGTCAGTCCTGCACCCGGCTACCCATCGCACCACATCCGTGTTAGGTGCTAATGGTCGACCCACCCTTCGCTTCCTTTCCCCAGCACGCCACACGATCCAGTTCGCAGAGTACGTCGAGTGAAACATCCGACTGTACCAGATGTGCGCCTCTATCCCCTCTCCCCACACGCTGTCAACCTGCTCCTCCGGACGTACGACCTCGCCTGGCACAGGCCCGCAGTGTGCTGGATGGACTGTGGAGTCGCCCGCAAGGGCCGACCGGCTGATGTCGCAGATGCGATCATAACGAGGCGACGCTTGAAAACGCCTAGACACGCTCGAACGATGCATCGAGGTCTCGAAACGGCCGTTCTAGCAGGTACAAAGTCAACGCAGCACGTAGGCGTCAATACCATTGAGACGGTCCAGCGTGAGTCTTGCATGCAGCACGTGGACGAAGCATAGACACTCCACTTACACCATAGGAGCTCCCATGCATGGTTTGGCAGGTCAAGCGCCTACTTGTCGCGGAACCGAATACAGGGACATGTACTTGCCTATTGATCCTCGACAAGCCGCTGGATCTTTGGCTCCCAGTGCTCCTTGTGACCCCCGTTTCCGTTACGAATACGAACGTGCATATACTTTCCCAGGTCCTCGAAAAAGCGCCGTGATCGTTACGCTCTGAACCTAGTTCCCTATCTAGTACCGCTTTCCAGCGATCGGAAACGGGAAAAGTGGTCGCGATTGGGGACGCACTGTGGTGCGGACGAGCGGAGCAGTGCAACTTCTTCAGATAAGCGACGTAAGCGGGCGGCAGCGCCTCTTGTCTCGGTGCCACCACCTCGTCGCTCGTCCTTCTCGCACCGCTCATCCTCGCCCGTTTCAGCACACCCGCCCACCGCACACTGCCTCCACGTTCCGGCACCTTGCAGCTCCCTACCCCTAGGCTCCGGAGCGGGCGAGCCCGACTGCTGCGTGCACGCCCATGCGAGGTGTTCCCCCCCGCAGCTCACACCATACCCAGCAGGTCGGGCTCCCGTCCCGTGCCGAAGAGTGCTTTGCGCTCTTGCCCACACACTCCCTCTCGACCTCTCCTCACTGCCCAGCGGACAGAGTGGCGTCCAAAGAGCGCGGAATGCTGAGCAACGGAAAACAGCTCAAGTCGATACCAATGTCACTGTCCCAGTATTGCGTCGTTCTTCCTTGCGTTGGTAGACATTTTCGGCCATGATCGGACAATATTCTGCCTGTTGTTCAACATTGGTCAGGCCAACGCGGAGCAGCGTGCAGAAGAACATTGTCCTGGAACGGAAATGTCAATGGGCAAGCACCAAGCCGTGGCTGAAAGTGCTAGTAAAGGCCTCACTCGACCGTTGCGTGTCTCAATGCCGGTGGCAATGTTTGTCTGCCGCACGAACCACGGATTCATGGTCCGAAACGCGTCGCAAGTACGCTCAGTGCCACTTAGCGGTTAGCCCTGTGCTACTTGACGGACAAACTATATGCCCTCCGTTGAGATCGTGCCACGGATGGCCACGATCTGTATACTTATATACCATTTGCCATTTCCATCCTACCAGGTTATCAGCATCGCCTCACATCCGATTACAATAATCTGAACTGACCATCGTTCTTTCCCGCCCACTCAGGGTGGCAGATATATCTAGATAACATGTGTTAATATTTCCGAAAACAAACGTGCACCGCACGTTTGTCGCCTTCGTTGGATCGCCTCATCCTTTCTGCGCACCATCTAATTTGCACTTCCCAATCAGCGGATGTGGAACTTGAACCCATGGGAAAACACGTTGTGCGCTTGCGCATAAAGTTCCTCGGCGGAGTGGTCACGAACTTTGGTACGCTATCTCGAATACTCAGGCCCCCTGCACGCACGGACTTTTTCCCCGAGTTGTGTATTTTGGCAGACGGGCAATTCCGGTGACGTGGCAGCTGACGAGTCCTGCTTACTATCCCTGAGGTTTCTTCAAGCTGTCATGTATCATGGAATCCCTACCTCTCATTAGTGCGTAGGTTTCCCCCAGCAGAATTTCGTTGCACGAATTAGTAGTCGAGTGCTTTGGATCATGTTGCTAGCATCCCGTACCCCGTGTCAGAGTTTCAAAGTCTTGCTATGCTCGTCTCCTAATGTTTCCCACCACAATGAAAGCAAATCTCCAAACTGTGGAGGCGTACGGATTGCAGGGTATACTAAACAAAGTTGGTACATGCATGTTGCAGAAGAATCAAGTATAGTCCGGTCGAAGCATAAGTGCATGAGCCCTGGCACGGTTACATGTACCCGAATGAGACAAATAGCAAAGTCGTCTTGGATCAGGGTTGAGAACCCTGAACTAGGCGTGATCGTGATCATGAACAGCGGATTCAAACACAACCTTTGTCTTGACCACCGTCAAGGTCTCGCTCTTCTCCGACTCCAACTGCGTGTGCTTCGACATACCCAAGTGTGTCGAGCACAGCACCTTGTGGCTCGTTGCCGTTCCGGCGTCGATGCCTTGGGTTTGATCATGTTCCATCGTGCTTTCCTCAAACACCTGCTGGGGACGAGTAACCACGACATCGAAATCGGCCGAGACGACCTCCGCGATCATCTTGCTGAGCTCACAAGCGATCGAAATGATAGATGACACCTTTTCAGCGAACTGAGCTGTAACCTTGGCCTTGGCGGCGGAGTGAGAGGGGCATCCCGCTGCCACGACCACGTCAGAAAGTCCTTGGAGGGTGTTTGACACAAGGATCCTTGGGTCGCTCAGGGTTGCGTGCCAGATATAAGTGCGGGTGAGAGATCGCCAACGGCCTGACGTCGCTTGCGGTTCTGTTGACCAATCGTTACTGTCAGCGGGAACATCGTCAGTTTAAAGTCGATCTCTTACCTGACTTCTGCAACTGTTCGTAGGTCTTGTTGATGAGCTCGTTATATTCTTTTTTGTTAGTCCACGATGAAATGAGCGAGCGCAGGTGGTAGACGAGATAAGCCTGGAACGCGATCGGGAGGAATAGAGCAACGTCGTCACGTTCCTTCCTCCCCAAGCACTTCTCCAGTTCATAACCAATGGTAACCGAGGCTCTGTGCACCGCAGATGTTTGCTCTTGGTTAAGTTTCGCGGCCCGAGGCTGGAAGTCCTTCATCATACACTCAGCCATGAACCTGGCACTCTGATGAATCTCCGTGTTAAGCTTCTCCAACGTCTCGACGATCGTCGCGTCCGTGTAGGCATCTGCCGTGCCGGTGATGAACCCTACCACACCGTTCGAATACGAGTGGCGCTCTGAAACGGCAGACTTGATCTCAATCGACTCCGAAGTCGACTCCTCATGTGTCCGAGTCTCGATGGCTCGAGATTGGAAGATCTCCTTGAGCACGGGTGCTTGAACGTAGAGCTCCTTGAGGGTAGCGAGGTGGATGCGTAGCTCCTCGTTCTCCTTCCTCCTCTGTTCGAGCTCAATCGCCAACTCCTCCGCTCGCCGGGCGTCGGCGCGCAACCATTGGTCGACGGTAGAGGTGAGCTTGATGACAGCAGCGTAATCCTTGACTTCGGAAATGATCTTTTGCTGGACGATTGTCGACTTCTCTGATACGCTGGAGGAGTGCTTGACGATGCTGATCTGCTCCGCGTAGTACTTCTCGAGCTCTTCGACTTGAGTGGACGAGGCGGACAATCTGAGCTGGAGTTGTTCAACGTCCCTATGCGCGCGTGTGAGTTCATCCGCCTTGACAAGGTCCGTGCGCTTCCACTGCTCGATCTGTTCGGTGAGCCTACTGACCACGCGATCTTTCTCTCCAACAAAGGACTGAGCAATCTGGAGTTCCTGACGAAGGGTGGTGAGCTCCGTGAACTGCGACTCGTAGCGCTCCTGGTATTCGGTGATACGGGAAGACGACATGGAGAGCTCAATCTGGAGCTGTTCAACTTTCTCGCGGACACTGATGAGTTCCTCGGATTTGGTGGAGTCTGAGTGCTTCCATTGCTCAATTTGGGAGATAAGCTCCGTCGCCTTCGACTCGTATTCACGGATCTGAATGGAGAGGTCGTGGCGGACATGCTCCAGCTCCTCGTGCGAGGTGACAGACTCTGATTCGTATCGTTGTTTGAACTGGACAAGTTGGGAGGATGCGGTGGTGAGGTCTAGACGGAGCTTCTCCAGATCCTTGTGGGCGACGGTGAGCTCCTCAGTCTTGGATATGTCCGTGCGAGTATATTCCTCGACCTGGGAAGTGAGAGCAACGACCTTGCGAGACGTCTCTTCGTAGGCAGTCGTCTTGGTCTTGAGTTCCTCGCGCACAGTGACGAGCACATGCGATTGCTCCTCGTAGCGGTCCCGAAGCTCGGAGACCTGCTTGATGGAAACGGACAAGTCTCCCTGAAGCTTCTCAACCTGCTTGATGGTGATCGCGATCTGCTCTGTCTTGGCAGTGTCCGAATGCCTCCATTCCTCGACCGACGCCGTAAGCTTGACAATGGTCTCGTCCTTGCTGGCCTGGAGCGACACCTTGGTTTGGAGCTCCTTGCGCACAGAGACGAGTGAGCGCGACTGCGCTTCGTAACGGCCCTGAAGCTCTGCGAGCTCAAAGGTAGAGGCGGCCAAGTCCCGCTGGAGCTTCTCGACCTGCTTGAGGGTAGTAGCGATCTGCTCCGCAGTACTAGTCTCGGAGCTCTGCCAGTGGTCGATCTCAGCGGTGAGGGAGGCGATAGTGCGATCTCTGCTTTCGATATACGTCGTCTTTTCTTGAAACTCCTTGCGGAGAGAGATGAACTCGCGCGACTGCGCCTCATAGCGGCTCTGGAGCTCGGTGAACTGCGAGGTGGAAATGGAGAGGTCCTCTTCGAGCTTCTCGACCTTTTTGAGCGTGATCGCAATCTGCTCCGACTTGGTCAAGTCTGAGCGTTTCCATTGCTCGACTTGGGAAGTGAGGGTGGTGATGGTGGTCTCGCTCTGCGACGTCTTGACTTTGATCTCGTCGCGGATGGTGCTGACCTCCCTCGACAGCGCCTCGTACGACTTTTGAAGCTCCGCGTTCCGCGCGTTGGACTCGGTGAGTTGTTGATGGAGTTGCTCTGTCTCCTTGTTCTTCTTCTCCAACGCGGCAGCAATAAGCACCGAAATATCCTCGGACGATCCGCTTTGAGACTGATCTGTGCTGCGATACAGGATATCGATCCGGTGGAGTTCGTCACGGACGGTGGTGAGCTCCCTGGTTTGTACGTCATAGCGCTGCTGGAGTTCTACAAAGCGGGACGAGGCGGAAGTGAGCTCCATCCGAAGCTGCTCGATTTCACTGCGCGCGGTGGTGATCTGCTCCACCTTCACGCTGTCCTCCCGCCTCACTTGCTCGATTTCAGTGGTGAGGGAAGATATCGTGTACTCCCTCTCCTCGAGCACAGACACCTTACTCTGGAGCTCGGTACGAATAGAGACGATCTCTTTGGATTGCGCGTCGAAGCGTTGCCGAAGCTCGGCAGTGCGGGCGGAAAAGACCGCGATGTCCTGCTGAAGCTTCACTTTCTCTTCGTGTTCGATAGTAGTCTGCTCAACCCTGGCGGTATCAGAGCGCTTCCACTGATCGACCTCCGCAGTGAGCGTGGTGATAATGCGCTCTCTCTCCGCGACCAGGGACTTGCTGGTTTTGAGCTCAGTTTGAATGGTCGTGAGCTGCGTGGACTGCGCTTCATAGTGCCTTTGGAGTTCGACCGTCTGAGAGGAAGTGGCAGAGAAGTCTTTCTGGAGCTTTTCGTAGTCACGTCGGACGATGGTGAGTTCCTCCGTCTTGGTGGTATCCGACTTCTTCAGCTCGGTGACTTCGGCCGTGATGGAGGCGATCGTACGATCCTTTTCCTCGACCAACGACGTCTTGGTTCGCAACTCGTTGCGCACGGACGTCAGCTCCAACGACTGCGCGTCGAGACTCTGCAGTAGCTCAGCGATACGAGAGGAAGCGGTGGAGAGATCGCGTCTAAGCGACTCGTTCTCCTGGCGTATGGTGGTGATCCGCTTGGCATTCGCGGAATCCGAGGTTTTCCACTGAGTGATCTCTACGGTGAGGGAGGCAATAGTGTGATCCTTCTCATCACGAATCGACAACGCCGCTTCTAGCTCATGGTTAACGGAACTGAGATATTTCGAGAGCTCTGCATACTGCTGCTGAAGCTCGGTCACCCGAGCGGTGGTGGTGGCTAGGTCCAAAGAGATCTGCTCCAGTTCCTTGCCTGTAATGGTGAGCTGCCCGTTATTCCTAGAGATGATTTGCTTCCACTGTTCGATTCGGGCGTTGACGGTGGTGATCGTGGTGGTGATCGTGGTAATTGCGGTGGTGATCGTGGTCACGTTGGTGATATTGAACACGACTTTGCCGTTTTGTGATCCAGTAACTTCAAGGCGAGAGGCGAGCTGGGTCTCGAGCAGATTAATCCGGGTTGCTGCCGTGGAAATCTCCCGCACGAGCCTCTCGTTCTCCATTTGGAAAGCCTCAAACTGTTCGTGACAGAGGCGCCTGAAATCCTCGTATTCATCCGTCATCATGGCCACGATGCGCTCCTTTTCTTCGCGATGCAAGCGCTCCAGCTCAAAGTAATGTTCCCGTGTGGAGTAGAATGTCCTTTTCGACGGTACCGCAAAAAGTCGAGCATCGACGGCCTTGGAGGTGGAGGAGTACACGACAAGAGACTGCCCAGTTTCGGTCACTCCGGAGGAGTGTGTTTCCTGGTAAAATGATGCATTCTTTTGCGCCTCGTTTTGAACGGGTGACTCCGTTTCGTATTGGCGAACGCTAGCTGAGGTTTGAGAGGCCGATACATTTTGCAGTGTCGCGGTTTCCTGCTGCACAGCGGTGGTGGACTGTTCCACTTGCTGAACGTCCACGCTTTTTCGTTCCTCGACTTCGGTTTTGGCGGAGCTGACATGGGTAATGGTCTGATTTGTCTGCTCGACTGCGGAAGCAACAGTTTCTGAGGCGGCGTCTATGAAAGAAGCGGTGTGAGTTGATAGAAAACAAACGGATTTGTTCATTCTTACCCGATTCCAAACTATAATGAATCGTTTCCGGTACACTTAACGTGGGTAGCACATGCTCTCTGTTGTGCTGAATCACTGGTTGCTATTGGAAAACAATTTGTATCAAGTATTCATCACGGAGATTGATCATCTCATTACCTCGGCAGCCTGAACCTCGAAACCCACTTGGACCTTGGCTAGGGATGCAGACGCCGAAGACCCGTTCTGCACAGAAATTTCGGATGCGTTCGTGGACGCGATGCTAACCCCGTGACCAGAGGCAGATTGACCTTCCTAAGAGACAAATTTGAGAAGGGATTCTTCACTGAGGTATTTGGCCCCGCACCTGAGATACTTTTCTCGATCGCTTCGATTCTTCGCCCTGCGCGCCATGCGTGCGTGGCCTTCCGTCCGGTGGAGACGTCGAAGGTAACAATGATCCAAAAGCTTTAAACACCATGGCAAGAGAAATGGCGGGAAATGGTGACTACTGGCGGACAAGATGTTAGGGCGGACGGTAATATAACAAGAATTCCCCAATACGTACCCTCTTCGCGAAAAGGGGATGAGTCGAGGGTTGACCGGTGACCGGAGATCGATTGCTTATAAGTAAGGGTCATTTGGACATAATGCCACCGATGAATGACCTCGGAGGAATTCCATAGGATGAAAATGCATGGCAAGTTCGAAACATGAGCGCTGTCTACGGATCTAACCAGTAACCGGGCCGCTTCCAAATAGGCAGGATTTCAGAACCTACCAGGAACATATTCTCGCCATCGCATCACAGCACCCCGAAGCATGTACTCACGTACAGGAAAGTCGCAGGCCGATTTCATCGATTTTGAGCCAGTTCGTCCCGGAATCATTCCGCTTTCGCAGAGTGCGCTTGGCAAAAGAAGCATGCCTAGACTGGCAGAAACGGTCTCCCAGTGACATCCTTCCCTGACCCCAGAAATAGCGTGGTTACACCACAATCATGTGCACGATATTGCGGATCCTATCGAGGAAAGCAGCCGAAATTCGAGAATAGTGATTGCCCCAATGACATGGGCGCTGTGTGAAAATTCTGTAAAGATATAGTGTTGGCATGCTGAACCGTGGTTGGTCCACCTACGTGCCAGCCTGTAAAAACCTTGGTAGTCCTGTGCCTAGTCCACTTCCGAAACATGCTATGAAAGCATCGTGCATGAATTCTCAGCGTAGGTGAAAGGCTGACGTGTCGCAAGCGAAAGTTTGGGATGTATTGGACAGACTTCTCGATCATACTGCATTGAGCGCAAGCGAACAGTGGCGATGGTTACTTAATTAGGGGATTGAGCGAGGCTCGGCGTTCCGGGTAAATTGATCGCCGACTCAATTACTGTCACTTGGGGACAGCTACCGTCATTATTCGCTTGCGGGTAAGTCGGTCACCGTTGGCGATATGATGGTCGACGGCGCACTGGGAGCCTTCCCCGCACTGACAATTTGCATTGCCCCACTGCGTCACCACCTTCCTGCTCTGCATTGATTACTTAGCGGGCGCTTGGCTGGATCAACATAGTTCCCCAAGTTCGTCCAATCGAGCACGGGGATCTCGCGAAGTGAGTCAATGGCGTATGGCATATTAACTCCACTGATCTCTTGACAGAGTTTTATATGTCAATATGCGCCCGTCGGATCCAATATTATTCGGTCGCCCTTCATCCGATCGAATCAGAAATGTCGCGCAGATGCCGGCCCCCTTACCATGTCGTGATCATGCTGGTCCGGCTGACAGCGACTGGTCCTGTGATCCAGGGAAAGGGGCGCGGGAGGATTCCCGT
Organism: Sutorius eximius; assembly: GCA_038089815.1. Classification (NCBI taxonomy): domain Eukaryota; kingdom Fungi; phylum Basidiomycota; class Agaricomycetes; order Boletales; family Boletaceae; genus Sutorius; species Sutorius eximius. The sequence continues at coordinate 8,962 of JBBPLN010000957.1, forward strand.
GAGTCTAGGCGTTCTGTTTTGTCATTTTGAACGAAATTAGATTAATTTTGGTGTACAGTATACATTCCATTCGGCGAGGCGGCCATCAGCGAAACCGGTTCGCAGTACGTGAGGGGTACTTCGTTGGACTTGGGGTCCGAATAGCGGCACTGACAAGGCCTATTGTTTTGCGTCTGGAAATGGGCCGACTCGATTCTTATCCTACCAAATCGCTCAGGCATTCGGGGGTTGTGACGTCCTGCGCATGCTCAAAGTCTTCATAAAAGCGATCGGGTTCACACCATTACATCTCCTTCTTCCCTATCTGCAAAGAGGGTACGTATGGAAATCCTTGTTACATGCACAACCGCTTATCGTCTCTTCGATCAGCAGTTACCGTTTCACCTTCCAGCATGTTCACAGCCGCGCTGTTGCCTGCGCGGTCCTCGGCGGACAACATAGCGCCCACGTACATAACCCACAATGAAGAATCGAACCAAGCGAGCAAGATGATTCTGGTGAGGGAGCAAGTACCCTGTTCGTTACCATCCCGAGCTCACCTTCCAATGTTAGGCAGAAACTACGAAAAACATATCCTTGGCCAAGACACAAGTGGGATATGGGGTTCACGCTGCCGAGGTAATGAGCAATGAGCACGCGTGACGAACTATCCGCTCAAATCATCTTCAAACAGCAATCCAAAGTTTCCAGCGATGCCGGGCGTTTCCGGGCTTTCGCGGCTATCCCGCCGATCCACTACAGCTCCCAAACCAGTAAGAGTGAGGGATCGGGAACCGTTGCTTCGTATGGCGTTCAGGATACCAAGGTAATCAGGCGATCCCTTCGTGACAAACATTTTCATTCAAACCGTTTCCCAACAGCAATCCGATGTTTTGAACGGGGGAGAACGCGCCCGAGCCTTCGTCGCTATACCGCCAATCCACTACAGTTCAGTATCCGGTAAGAATGGAAAAGTTGGTCGTGTTTTGTCATGATCTCACCGCCTTCGCTTGTATCACAGATGGCCGCGCAGAAACCGTTGCTACCAAGGTTGAGCTGGGACAGGGGATCCAGGAGGCCAAGGTAATGATGCGGTCCCTTTTCGTTGCGAGCTGTTCGTTCAAACTGTTCCGACAGAACTCTGAGGTTCCTAGTGATGGAACACGTGTCCGAGCTTTCGCTGCCATCCCGCCGATTCACTATAGCTCCCAGTTCGGTAAGAATAAAGCATCATACTTTCCTTCATGGTCTCACCCCTTTTCTTGTGCCACAGGGACCCGCTCAGAAGCCGTTGTCGACAAGGTCCAAGTTGGATACAGTGTTGAGGTAACGAGGCAATCGCTTTTCGTGAAGGATATTATTGAAACCATTCTCCTCCAGCCATCCAAGGTTTTCAATGATGTGGGACGTGTGAAAGCATTCGCCGCAATACCACCGATCCACTATAGCTCGCCATCTGGTAAGAATATGGATGGGCTGTGGCTTTCTCGTGATCTCACCACATTTGGTTACAGTGGTTGCTTCAGAAACCGTACCTTCCAAGGTCCAGATAGGATACGGCGTTCAGGCAGAAAAGGTAATGAGGTGATCGCTTTCGTGTTGGATTACTGTATTCAAAATTCGTTCCACTAGCAATCCGAGGCCTCTGCCGACAAAGCGTGTGTCCGCGCTTTCGCTGCCATACCGCCGATCCACTATAGCACAGGGTCTGGTAAGAATGGCAAGGTCAATGGTTTTTTCTCGTGATCTCACTGCCTTTGCATGTTCCACAGCTGCCGGCTCAGGCACCGTTGCTCCAGTGGTGACCGATCAGATCGTCGCTCACATCAATGACATCAACACTGAAGTCGAGGAACGGAGCAGGGTGGATGTCAAGAAAGTGGAACAGTCCACGAGTGTGAAACAGGAGATCACCACCGTAAACAATAGCTCGACCTCCGCTTCCAAGACCTCTGCCAACCTTCAGAAACATGACATGCTGTCCACTCTGAACGGAGTAGGGGGGGATACGTCCATCCGTCAAGATACCAGCAACTCCACGGTTTCCAATGGTGTACTGTCTTCTGCTGTAGCCACACCAACCTCGATACGTTTTACGATTCCGCCCACGCCCATACGGGATAGGTTCGCCGAGATCGAGCGTCTCCATCGGGAGGAGAAGGATCGCATAGTTGCCATGATGACGGACGAACACGAAGAGTTCCGACACTCCTACGAGGAACAGCTCGAAGCCTTCCATGAGGAAAACGACAGGCTTTTACGGGAGATTGCCGCTGCGAAGTCCCAAATCAGCGTGCTCGAGATCCAGCTGCGTGCGCGCGGCACTGGCTACAAC
>JBBPLN010000958.1:0-11274 GCA_038089815.1 Sutorius eximius
GGGCACGAGTGAGGACGCGTGGCCAGTAGTGTACCTGATGACGTCAGGTGGGAGCCCAGGGTAGAGGGCACAAGGAAGCCCAGGGTAGAGGGCACGGAGGCAGAGAACCACTGTGACGAGGAAGTCGGGTGACGAGGAAGCAGTGGTGACAAGGAAGGCGTGGTGCTTCTGTGAGATGGAAGCGAGGCGGCGAGGAAGCCGAGGTGACGAGGTGATGAGGTGCCGAGGTGATGAGGTGTTGAGGTGACGAGGTGCCGAGATGATGAGGTGGTGGAAGGTACCGAGGAGCCGTTGTGGCATAAAGGGATGACGGAGGGCGACTATCACGCAGTCCTGTAATGAAACAAGAGAGGGGTCCAGAGGACGAGTCGATGGTGACTACCAGCGAAGGTATATAGGGTCGTCGAGGCGAGGGTCACAAGGAGTCATGAGGAGAGGCACGTGATCAGAGGAGTCACGAGGAGTCACGAGGAGAGACACATGATCGAGGAAAAGATAGGGGCATATGCTGATCGTAACAGAATCTAAAGAACCAGTTCTCCAGGTTCAGTTCAAGTTCAGGTTCAGGTTTGGCTCAAGGGGCCTCTGAACTGAACTGAGCTGAACTTTGGCAATCCTACACATGATTGGACAGAGACTGTCATCCGTCATGACCTGGATGAGTGCTATATCATTATTGAAGCATCCCACTACAAAAAGCCATTGCACGACTTTCAACATAAAGTTGTCCTCCTTGCTGTTCAGCCCTGGCCTCATGTCCTTGAAGTGTCTGAGCCCATCATGCCTGCTATTATCAGGATCTCCCACATCATCACTGGCACAACCCACCTCGCCCACATGGACATCTATGGAACAGCAGCAGATACCATCTCTGTCATCAGCCCTGAGGATGTTGATACCCAGGGCAAGCACATTAAGTGCCTTATGTGGATAGGGTTGCCAAAGTTTAGTTTAGTTCAGTTCAGGGGCCCCTTGAGCCAAACCTGAACCTGAACCTAGTCTAACTAGCCTGAACTTGAACTTGAATCTGAACTGAACCTGAAGAACTGGTTCTTTAGATTCAGTTCAGGTTCAGAACCAGTTTGAATCTTTGAACCTTGGACTATTTTTTCTAGCATCTTTAACTCTATCTAGCTCATGTACAGTGACTTGCAAAACTCTTACAATATTTGAAACTTTGGTAGTGGGTATAACATAGTGATTGAGGGTGTGGAAATTTCACTTAGCATTGGTGAGAGCATGGAATCTACTAATTCTTGGCTACATGATTGGCCCTAGGTCATATTCAACAGGGTCAATATGGAAGTGTCAGGACCATTTTGCCACAAGGATCCAAAAGATGCTGAAGAAACAGCTGAATGCATCAGCATGTAAGTGCAAACTGTCAGGATGGAAAAAGGATGAAGACTCAACACAAGGTGGTCAAGTCAACCCAGACAAGCCAGGTGGTGAAGTGGTTGACCCAAGCAGACTCCAGTACATCTGAAATGTCCAGAATAAGAGGAATGTGATACAAACCAGCACAATGATGCTACAAGTCTCTCATCTTACTTTATAGGTCAAGGTGACCAGGTTGGCAAGGTTGGTGAGTATGATGTCAAAGAGGGTGAAATGCACCACCATATCCATGCACTTGCTGTTGGATTGATCACTAGATACCACAGAAATGATACAGAGCTGCACAGCCATGATATAAATGTGTCATGTTGAGATTGAACTCATGAAGTTCCATGTGGCAAGTTAGATGAACTAGGAGATATTGAAGCAGAGAGTGTGGAAGGTGGGAAATGAGATGCTGATTGAACTATGTAAAGAAATGGACATATGGCTGACATTCTACCTTTTGCTATCGCAATCCTCCCATACTACAAACAGGATGTCATTAAACATTGAAGAAAAAAACTACCTTGCAGTCTCAGGTGTGATGAAAGGGGAAAGAAGGGGAGGAAGAAAATTAGGATAAAGTTATACAATTGTGCCCTGGGTGTTGTCCAAGTTTCAAACACATGTGTTGGACCCCATTGATCCTGACTACACCATGGATCTCAAATTTTGAATGTCTTGGAGGGACATCTATGAGAGAGATGGTCCTGGATATCAACAAAGACCCTTCAGCAGTGAACACAGCAGTGAGTACCTCCTTTCACATGTCTATCAAAAGGGAATGAAATGATTTCAGAAAATGACCATCAAAACAACCCACCCCAAGACAAGGGTAGGTTACCTTGGTGTACTGCTGCCATTTGGTTAGCCTGTCAACATTTCTTGGTGTGTTCTTCTATCTGTCAGAAATACTTGTAACAGCTTCCACATTTGGTCTTGGGCTAGAGAAGGTAGTCAGTTACTCAAATGCCAGCAGGGTATAGGGCTTGTGATGAGAAAACTCACCTCATTAACATCCTTCTGTGGTCACTTTTGGCCCAAGACAAGGCCAGGCAGGTTGTCTGTTTGCTCAGACAGAGAATGTTTCTGAGGTGTGACAGAATTAGTCAGCAGCTTGGGCAATGTCAGATGACACCCAGGACCCCCTTTCTCTCATCCACATACACCCAAGTGATGGACAGTAACAAGATGGTGGAGCAAATCATGCTTGGAGTATAACTTGGACTCACATGCAGGTGAAGGACAAAGACTAGCATCATTGACCAATTTTGTATGTGCAGCAAGATGCTGGTAAAATACTGCTTCATCATGGTATCTGTCAGGACGACCGTTATACCTTCACCCAGGTGCTCACTCAGAGGCAAACTAGTTTGAGATGAAAGAGAAGTGATATCAAGACTAAGGTACGACAATGTACTCTACAGCCTATATATACGTATGACTAGTTGTGTGGGAAACGCTGACGTTACAAGTGATGTCATGATGACGTGGTGTAATGTGTTAAAGGGATGTCAGTGGAGATGAATGTGAGAAGAGTCCAGAATGCTCTAGAGGTAACAGAGATTAAATAGGCGGACGCGAGGTTTGGCATGCTGATCGGGCATGGTTGTAACATCATTGGTCTAGGTGTCTGTGATCATTGTGACAGATGTAATGAACGACTATCTAATCTATATATTGATAAGATGTCTATCTAATTGGATAAGGAGGAATTTGGAAGATAAGATGAGGATAAGATGTCAGGTGAAATACGGTTCTGACAGTATCTAGCAAAGGCAGGATAGGTGAGCTTGATTAGTTGGAGAGGGACCACTCACTGGGCCATTCTCTCAACCACAGAAAGCCTGTCATCATGCACACACCACACACAAAACATGGGGGCAAATGCAACACCCTGCTCAATATGGCCATAGTACTCAGGAAACTCCCCTCCAAAACCACTTCCAATCTCATATCCTACACACCCATCTGTTGCTGAATAAAAATGAATACCAATTGGTTGGACATCCATGTGCTCATCATTCTGCTGCAAGAACCGAGCAAAGAGCTCATCATAGTGCTCTTGGGAGTGAACCTCCCAGTCCAGTCCATCACCAGTAACATCCAGGAACCTGAGACAGATTGGGCATGAGTGACACATGAGATGTACAGACACACACCATTCTGAACAGATATAGCAGTAGCACACTGCCACATGCTTGTGGCCTGGCTCACATATTGTGGAGATATGCCCATATTAAGATAGAAATATCATTGTAACACTTTTGCAACTTTTAATAAGGAATAAATGGGGTATTTATCAATATCAATAGTTGGTATAGCCTTCTTTGACTTTAAGCACTACCTCAATCCTCCTAAACATGCTTTCAATCAATTCCTAAGCAGTGGCATTATCAGAAACCATTACTAAATCCAGCCACTGTTCCTAATACATATTTGAAATTTGAAATCTCTTTGATCATATGTTTTTCCTTTGTTTCCTGGCTTTCCCTCTGTATCTCATAATGTATCATAGCAGGAATATAGTGGGTATGTGGTGATTTATAATATGAGACTCTGGTTTGGGTCCAGAAGCATGATAAAATGTTATGACAGAAATGTTGAGGAATAGAAAGTATTGAAGGCCATAAAGATCTATTTTCTGATATTCTATCATACTCCATTCATTCCAAGCTTCCATCATGGTTTTTAGACCACTTTTCACTTTTTGGATGATAAAGAGATGGAAAATGACATGAGATAGTTAAGTTCAAGGCATCTAGACTGCTAGTATACATATATTGTAATTCATATTGGACCTGGCTCTTGGGTCTCTCCAACATGAATTGAAGCTGAGAGGAGTGATTTAAACATACACAAAGCATGGAAAGCATACTGAAAGAATAGAAGAATTTGTAAAACATATCATTGTAGCTTCCACAACACAACCTGTGGAGTTCTGAGTAGTAGACCAGATTTATCTATGTGTGACAATGCAGGTAGACACCATGTGCCTGCTAGTTTGACCTTACAAGAGGTCAAAAATGCAAAATTTTTAGTTAAGGTATACATTGATGTTGGCTAGATTGAATATCAGCTTTAGAATGTATGCAATATTTACCCAGGAACATATCTTCTAGGAGAAAACAGATGTCAAAATATATAAATGTGTTTCTGAAAAGTAATTAAAAAACTCCAGGTTCAAGTTGGTTCAAATCAGTTCAAACCAGTTCTCTAAAATTGACTACCTCCTGAACCTGAACCTGAACCTGGTGGCTAGCCCCCAAACCTGAACCTGAACTGAACTGAACTTGTAGGTTCAGTTCAGAGGTTCAGGTTCAAACCTTGGGTTCTGGACTGAACTTTGGCAACCCTAAGCATGTGGTGTCCACTCTCTTTCTCTATCTAAAAGGATGGCCTCCATGGGGAGTTTGATGGCAGGCAGTGTCTTGGAGGGGAAGGGAGGAATGTAGATGGAGAAATAGCAATCCATTGTGGCTGGTCTCATTGACATTGGATTCCAAACCATCCTGGGGGAATCTAAGCTGAGGACAGTCCCTGCACTGCACTGCACAGCATTAGGTCAGTGGATGGGACAGAAATGGCAAGTGACCACCCCATGTGGCTGTGCAGCCTGTGCTTTATCACTGCTCGGAACTGATCACATTTTGGATTATCATTTGAGTTGGGGTCACTCATGATTGCCTTGCTGCACTCGCACAGTCCTATGACCTGGTCCGTGACATCCCTCATGGCCGATGCTCTTGAAATACAGGAACCACCCATAGCATAATTATTGTGGGTCTTCAATGAATTTCATCATTTTCTTGAGGTTGCATACTTTCAATGAAATACATCACAAATCCTTGGCTTGCCTGGTGGAGAACAGAGCCAATGTCCATGCAAATACAGGCTATGGGGACCCTCTGCTTCACGTCATCAACTCATTGTGCAGTCTGAGATATGTATGACACAGCACACAAGACACAAATGAACATGATTATAGTCAGGGAAAGCACTGTCCATTGCATCATATCGACCCATGACAGAACGGGATCCAGTGAACCGCATTGCCAACACGAACAACTTCGTTCGAGCTTCCTTGAGCTCGTATCCGATGATATGTGGTCCACTGCATGGCACCAAGTTTTTCCGGCTGCATTTGATAAAGTTGGATTTAGTACAGAGTGCGAACGTGGAATTGGACAGCTACCTTGAGGCACGGAAACCCTGACATGGACAATGCACCTACGAAATGTCAGGAGTTCACTTAGGGAAGACTTGAAGGGAGCCTCTATCCTTAGCGATGAATGATTATATCCAAGACTGAGGGTACGATACAGGATGGGTCTCTACTTATATACTACTATCCTCGAGGTAAACGTGAGGTATGACGTATGTACATGCAGTGTGTGCATGGTATGATGTCATGGTCTGGAATGACGGAGATTAAGTGAATGTGTGACGAAGTGAAGGTATGATAAGATAAGATTAGATAAGATAACTACTGACTACGAGAGGATGAAGGAGGAGAAAAAGATGGTTCTGACATTACCCCCTTTTCAGGATCAATGTCCTCATCGATGCGACGTGAGTAGATTTGTTGCATCTCCTTAAATTCCTTTGTTTGAAACAGGGGAGATGGTTTTGGAAGAGGAGTGCGGAGACAAATAGGGCATTTGCAAGGAGGATCGGGTTGGGTGGAATTGGCAAGCATTGGCGTTGGTTCTACAATACAATATCGTAGTTTCATGGTCTTTGATGGTCTGGGCGCTGCCGGGTGAAGTCGGTGGAATTTTCCGATTGCCTCTTTTGCATTAATTACTTTGTCTTCGCGAATCCAATTTTGTTCTTTGAGCGGTTCGTCTTTGTACTTGACAAGGTATTCGATATGATTTCTTCGCTCTCGAGAATTTAGGATTTCTTCAACTTCCTTTGTCGGCTTGTCACTGACAATGTTTGGGGGGGGAGGTGGTGGAGTTTTCTGGGTTTCGAATTCTCTGGGAGTATATGGCCACAATAGGCATTCATTGAACACATTGTGGATTCCTTTCCAGGAGGGATTGAGTTTCAATCGGTATGCTCCTGGTCCGACTTTTTCCATGATTTTGAACGGTCTGTATCTTTTGTAATCCAATTTCTTGGACGGTTTATCCATTCGTATGTTTGTTGCATCGAGTAGAATGAGATCTCCGGGTTTGTATTCTGGCGGAGTTCTGGTCTTTCTGTCGTGGTATTTTTTCATATCTTCGGCAGCGTGTTCGAGAGCTAGCTTGGCCATTGATCTGAGGTTTTGGATATCTTCCACGAAGTTTGTGGCGATTTCATTGCGACTTTTTGTTCTTTTATCAATGGAAAAGGAAGGTTGGTGTCCGTAGTTCAATAGGAATGGTGACATTCCTGTTGCCGAAGTGACTTTTTGGTTGTGGGCGAATTCTGCGATGGGTAACCATTCACTCCAATCTGATTGGCGATGATTGGTGTAAATGCGCAGATATTGTTCCACTTCTGCATTGATCCGCTCAGTCTGTCCGTCAGTCTGAGGGTGATAGGCAGTCGACAGATTTCTTTCGATTTTGAGGAGATTGCAGAGTGTCTCCGTGAATGTCGATGCGAATTGGGGTCCTTGGTCGGATATTATCCTTTTGGGCGTGCCGTGTAACTTAAAGATTTCATCTCGATAGATTTTGGCTACTCCTTGGGCGGTAATTGTATCAGAGATTGCAAATAGTCTGATCATTTTCAAGAATCGATCTACGATGACAAGGATGGCGTTTTTGCCGTTGGATTCCGGTAGAGGACCGATGATGTCAATTGAGATATCTTTCCATGGGGCATCGGGTATTCTATTTGGCTTTAGGGGTGTGGCGTGGGCCATGGTTTTTACTTTTGCCTTTTGACAGGTGTCGCACCCTTTGACGTATGTTTCGACATCCTTGTTTATTGTTGGCCAATGGAATTTTTGTTTGATCAGGTCTTGTGTTCGCCTGATTCCTGGATGTCCTGCTATGGGGTGATCGTGGTGGGCAACGATCACTTGTTCTCTTAATTGTTTGTCCTTTGGAACGTACATTTTATCTAAGAAATATACGATTCCGTCCTTTTCTGACCATATGTTTCCTCGTTTCAATCCTTCGATTACAAATGTTTCTCGTTGATATTGTGTTTCTTTTATTTTTTGTTCGAACGAGAGAGGTGATGTTGTGATTTGTTGATTGTTGAAGATTGAATCGGGGAGGAGAATTTGTTGTGAGTTGGGCTCTACCCCCTTTTCAAGATCTGGCCTCCTGGACAGAGGATCGGCTGGGTTTGTTTTGCCAGATCTGTGAGTGATTTTATAATCGTATTCACTCAGGGTCGATTTCCATCTCGCTTGTCTTTTACTCAAATCCTGTGGTTTCTTAAAGAATTCGAGATTTTTATGGTCAGATAATACTTCAATGGGGTGGGCAGCCCCGATGAGGTAGTGTTGCCATTCTTTGAACACGTGAACTATGGCGAGTAGTTCGAGATCTGCTGCGTGGTAGTTCCTTTCTGCATCGCAGAGTCCACGAGAGATGTAAGCGACGGGGTGCCAAATCCCATCTTGATATTGTGACAGTATCACGCCGATGCCGATTCCTGAACCGTCGGTTTCGACTCGGAATGGTTCTGTTTCGTTTGGAATGGCGAGTGTGGGTGCTGTCGTTATAGCCTCTTTAAGTTTCTCAAAGGCTGTTTGGCATTCGGGAGACCACTTGAACTCCTTCTTTTCGGACGTCAATGCGTTGAGTGGTTTTGCGACTTGGGCAAATCCTTTGACGAATCATCTATAGAAGTTTAAGAAGCCGAGGAACGCTCGGACTTGCTTTCGATTCGTTGGGAGTGGCCATTCTCGGACTGCTTGGACTTTCGTGGGGTCCATGGTGGCTTTATTGTGTGATATGACTAGTCCGAGGTAGTCTGTTTCCTTTTGATTGAAATCACATTTATCGTGTCTAAGGTACAACTTGTTGTCTCGTAATATTTGTAGTACTTTTTGCACATCACGTTGGTGTGATTCCATATCAGTCGAGTAGATGATGATGTCATCCATGTAGACAGCCACGTGTCCTTGGCTTATTAAGTCTCTGAATAGATGATTCATCATCGTTTGGAACGTTGCTGGTGAGTTTGTGAGTCCGAAGAACATCACCAGTGGTTCGAACAATCCCTTGTTTGTCAGGAAGGCAGCCTTCCATTCATCTCTGTCTTTGATTCTCACATTATTATATCCCCATCAGATATCGAGTTTGGTGAAGTACTTTGCTCCTTTGAGTTTGTCGATTAACTCTGATATAAGGGGTAGTGGATATCTATTCTTTATCATACAGTCATTTAATTTACGATAGTCCTGTACGGGGCGGAGGTGTCCGTCTTTCTTTTTAATGAAGAAGAATGCGGATGCAAATGGCGATTTGGAAGGTCTGATTCTTCCTGATTTTAGGTTCTCGTCGAGGAATGCTTCGAGTTCTTTTTGCTCGGGCGGGGAGAGATTGTATGTTTTACAGGAGATGTTGTGCTCTCCTGGTTTGAGTTCGATCGCATGGTCCCAAATACGTCTAGGCGGAAGTTCGTCGAAGGATTCTTTTGCGAAGACGTCTTTGTATTGGTGGTATTCTTTTGGGACTGCTTCTTCGAAGCTCTTTTTGTCTTTCCCGGCTTTTGCGAACGCGGTGGCGGCTACGTCGGTGGAGACATTTTGGATGTAGATTTTTACTATTGATTCGCCTTGTTCGATTTCTCGAATACATTCTTCGATTTCGTCATCGTCTTCTGTTTCGATTAGATTTGGCATTTCGTGATCCTCGCAATCGAATCGGATTGTTTCTAATTTCCAATCGATGGAAGGGTTATGCCTTTTTAGCCAATCAAATCCTAGGAAGATGTCATTTGTCCCGAGATTGGTTATTCCCATCGAGATCCTCTCTTTATGTTCATGGATTGTGAGTTCTATTTCCACGAATTCTTCGATCAATCCTGCTGAGTTTTTTGTGCCATCAGCATTGTATACGGGGATCGGTCTGGGAAGTTTGTGGGTTTGTAATTGATGTTTTTCCACGAACTTCTTATCAATGGAGGATCCGGTGCATCCTGAGTTGATCAACACTTTGGTGCGGATTTCTTTGACACCATCAGTCGAGGTGACGGTAGCATCAATTTCTAATGAATTGGTGTGTTTGATCGCTTGTTGGAATTGGGGAGGTCTTTGTAATTCAGCTATCGTGATGTATGCCGCTTCGTCGCTCATATTTCTTATTTGTTCGACGAGTTGTTTATCGACCTCTTGTACTTGGGATTCATGGACGAAGGATGTGAGATGTTTTATAGACCTCTCGTGGTCTTTTTCTTTCATGACTCTTTTGATCCATTGGATGGACCAAGGATCTACCGTATTTGCCCAAACACAGTTTTTATTTCTGGAGGCGAGCTCGGCATCAGCCTTCTCAGAACGGGGGGTCGCGGAGCGCTCTGCAGCTCGGGACTCTTTGGTCCACACGCATTGTCCTCCGGGTCGTTGCAATATTCGGATAGGGGCGCTCTGCTGCTCAGTCAGTTGCCCTACCGACGCACTATCCTTGTGAACAGATCCTTGTTCAGGGACCTCTGTGGGGATTTTGGTCAGAGCGCTCTGCTGCTCACGTGAATGCCCATTATTCACAGCACAACCTTTTCTTTTCGTCGTTTCCAAAGGTGCAACCATTTTCTTTTCAAATGGATGTACTTTTGGAATCGGTGAAGGAAGAGGAGGCGTGAGAGGTTCTTTTTGACTCTCCGTTTCCTCTTGTGTTTCAGTCGGATTTTCGCACGGTTCAATCGGTAGTACAGAGAATATATTACGCGATTGAGATGAATCCGTATTTACAGAGTTCGGAACTACAGACCGACTACGTACTGCGTTCCGTTTCAAAAATCCTTTAGAGCTAGAATTTTCTCGGCCAGTTTGTCAGCTGTCGAGTATTCTATTTCGTTTCCTTTCACCGTTATTTTCCTCACCTGACGAGGGCGAGGGTTCCTTGGGGGGTGGTTGGCGCACGGCCACGGTTTTTGACAGACTCGGCACAACCCCTTTTGGATTGCTTGTCCGATGTCCATCAGGGCACCTTGACCCGAGAATGTTCCAACTGCATTTGGGTATGGTGCAGCGGAGGTTGAATTTGTGGCGTTTGGTATGCCGGGAGCCGATTGTTTCGTGTGAACAAACGGACAGGTGGGCCTGATGCATTTGCCGTCGAATCGGCATGGTGCAGTCGGCTTGGCTGCGTTTGCTCTTGTGCCAGTTTTGGCTGGTGGGGGTGCATTTCGGCTCACCCTTTTGCGCTCTTTGATTTCATTTAGAATCTGGTCGGCGCGGACCAGTTCTGTGTTCCATGTGACGATGTCATCGCTGTCAAGAAGTTCTGGTTTGTTCCTCTCGACATATTCGATGACTTCGTCGTGGCATCCTTTTCTGGCTATGTCTACCAGAATAAATCCTTGTTCTTTTACGTCGAATTCTGCTTCGACGCAGTATTGGAGCATCCGTGTGAAGAAATCTTCCACGGTGCCGTTTCCTTGTTTGAGCTTCAAAAGCTCTTGGCCTGCATTTCTTTTCAGGGCAGCCGGCCTGAAGGTTTTCTCCACTTTGGTTGCAAAGTCTTCGAAGGACTCCGTTCCCAGTTTTCCTTGCATGATGTACAGGTCCGCTTCGCGGCCTGCTGCGCCTTCCTTCATGTACGAGAGTACGATGAGGATTTTTTGTCTGTCGGAGGGCACTTTGGGGTACCCTGCGATGTACAAGTGGATTGCTCGCCACCACTGTACGAATTTGATCTTGTCGCCATTAAAATCTGACGGTTTTGCGGCGATGCTTTTGCCCAGTGACTTTTCGGGCAGGCGGACTTGCGGCATCTG
>JBBPLN010000959.1:0-11260 GCA_038089815.1 Sutorius eximius
ACATGCTGTGACTAAAGGTAACGAAATGAAACATAGCCAACGAAGGCTGTGTGAAAGGTAACAATCAAGATGTACCCGAGGTACTGGTAAAGAGGATCATGAGGCTGCGTAATGAGAACAGCCTTAGGAGGCGATGTCTGTAATGATGTGGGATAATCCCGGGGGAATCCCAGGCAAGGCTATGGAAAGAGTTACTAGCGAAACGAAGCAGGCAGAGGTAGATCATATGAAAAGAAAAGTGTACTAGGCGAACCGACTCGTAACAAGTGTACAGGTGTTGAGGGACGGTACGAGTAGAGGTGGGTGATGGAGGAGTTGGGGCATGAGGGAGAGTGAGAGAAGCTGAGAGTTTGTGGGCTAAGTCAGTGGTTTCTACTTCTCCTTTGGGGGGGTGTAACGTCTTGTCAGGGTCTTCTACTGGTGAAGGGGAACGAGGGGGTGATCTGGAAGAGTCCAAGGTAGGTGCGGCAGGTTCATGAGGGCGTCCCCAACAGGGATTGGTAGGCGGTTGGCGGGATATGGTGGTGGCGTATAACGGTGATAGCTGCTAGAAGGAAAGTTAGTTCCTTTGTTACACTTGGCCCTGGTAGGGACGAGTGTAGCCTCTGTAGGGCGAAGTGGTGGGTGACGAGGTAACAGAGGGGACCTGGCTTAGCGCATCTGCGGTTGAGCGAGGAGTTCCTCGGCAAGGAAGGACGAAGGTGAGACCGATGTTGGCCTTCCCCTAGAACTGCAGTCTAGGTTAGTGGACTCTGACCTGTAAGTTGTGGACGACGAGAGCAGGAAGCAAGTTCTGGATTGCACGAAGGAGTAAGTACGACAGAGGGGAACTAGCTTAGCTCAAAGTAGTCAGAGAGCTAAGGCTTAAGTACTACACTGGGCGAAGGGTTCCACAGCAGGCTGTGGCTACAGATGGCAAAATGGAACACAGCCTATGGAGGCAGTGTGAAAAGTAGCGAAATGAAACATAGCCCATGAGGGCGGTGCGAAAGGTAACAATCACGATGTATCCGAGATATCGGTAAAGACGATCACGAGGCTATGTAATGAGAATAGCCTTAGGAGGCGGTGTCCGTAACGGTGAAGGATAATCCCAGGGGAATCCCGGGCGAGGCTATGGAAAGAGTCACTAGTGAAACGAAACAGGTAGAAGCACATCGTAGGAGAAGAAAAGTGTACCTGGTAACCCAACTCATAACATTTACACTCCTACACCAAGGTAAGAGTTCAGCTTAGGATGGAGTACACACTGGGGCAGTACTCAGACACTTAGTGGAAGTGAGATGGCAACCAGGCAATAGCTGGTGTGAGTCTGGGGCAGAGGTTTGCAAGAAGTGAAGACAAAGAAGAGAAGCAGACTTGTATTACAATGGTGAGATGATCAAGGTACAAGGGAGAAGTAGCTTAAGACTACCATGGCTACATGCAAGGGTATATACATGTATACCCAAGTGGACAAACATGTAGAAATAGTATGAATCAGGAGAGGATACACATATGGTACGAAAGGAGAAGGCATATGTGTATATGTGATGTAGGTGATGGAACATGCTTATGACAGAAGTGGAGATAAGGACTAGGGGTGGGAGTGAGTAAGCACAAGACAAAAAGAAATGAAGTCTGGGTAAAGAGCGAGTGTGCACATGTTGAGGTGAAGAGCAGAAGGTAAAAATGTGTGCATAAGTGAGATGAGAAAAAAGAAATGCATTGTAGGCTTGTGTCAGCAAAACAATGATTTTACCACAGTGCTACAGTGGATACAGTGCTGTACAGTGCTGTACAGTTACTACATTGGATGTCAGGCATGAACAAATGTTATCCAACAGTAAAGTATTCATTTTTAAGTACTTTTATTTTACTATACAGGGGGGACTAGTGTTGCCATGACTTGGCTAAGTCATAGCTTGCTTCAGCTTTGCCTGGCTTGGTGCATAACTCAGCTCAGCTCAGCTCCAAAGTCAGCTTGGAGTTGATTTCAAGATATCTCTGGATCCTTGTGCTGCCCTCAACCTGCATTGCCCTATCAGATGACAACAACAACACATGACTGCCCATTGCATTGCCCTTGCCCTTGCCCTTGCATGTGGACAATGACATGATGTCAACAATGTAATTGCAGAAGTGTGACTGTGTTGTTGTTGTTGTGTCATCACCCTCTCTTGCTGTAAGAAAGATAAAAGGTGGGGTAGGGCGAATAGGTTCACCCCAGGGGTTCTGTAGTTAAGGTTGTTAGTGCAGAAGGGTTTGCTGAGACTGACTGCAGCACTGGAGAGTGGTCTGGATGATGGGGACAATGAGAATGACCCAAAAATGAATATTCTGGATTAAGAGGAGGTCTGGAGACAAGGAAACAATATTCCAGATAGAACAAGGTCTGGACGATGATGCTGATGATGATGGGAGACTTAAAGCTGATGGGTGATCTGGAGCAGACGAGCACAAGATGATATTCTAGGAATATCAGTACAAAATTTATAGTCCAGGCATACCCAAGACTGTAACCAAGGAGATGACAGGTACATGTGGTACATGTCTAAACACATTGGAATATGTTCCAAAAGTAAAGGATAAGCATAATCATCAATGAATAAGCAAGAAATGATAAGTCTGAACCAAAATAAAAGTATTCCAGACTGAAACCAGCATAATCCAGACCAGATTACATAGATTTCTGGTTGGATAAGTGAATTTCCAGTTGGAAATCAAACTGGACTCAACTTGGACCACATTAGATGGAATGGACTGGATGCTGGATGCTTGAGGACACCTAGAATACTGGTAAAGAAGGGTTTATGAACGTAGAGAGCCACAGGCTCCTACATTGCCCTTGTTGTTGTTGTTATTGTGCCATCAACTGGCTGTATCCTCACACCCTCACTGTTTCCCTTGCATCCTTGCAACCACTCATGGGTACCCTTGCCTCATCTTCCCACCTTGCCCTATCAGACAATGGCAATGTGATCATCATGTCATGGTCATGGTCATGGTCACAACTGCACATGCGCACCCCTGTGTTACCCTTGCTATTGTGTTGCCCTTGCTAGTGAGTGCATGTGAGGTAGCAGGTGCCGTGTCCATGGAGGGCAAGAAGGGACAGCTGGTTAATGACATGACAACAATGATGTGGTTGCATTTCTGCAATCATGCCATCATTCATTGTCATGTTGTCATCCATGTGTGAGAGCAGGGTGGGTGAGAAGGTGAGTGGTGAGGAAGACAGCAAGGGCAAGGGCAAGGGCAGGAGAGGGTGGTGACATGACAACAATGTGATTGAGTTGTTGCCATTGTATTGCTGTCCATGCATGAGAGTGATGTGATGTGAGGGCAGGTGTGAGTGGAGATGCACAGGTGAGGGTGAGGTGGATATTGTTACAAGTTGGCAAGCTGGATACACTTTTCTTTTCTTTTGCTCTATGGTTACCAACTTCGTTCTCATATTGACCTTACCATAGCCTTGTCAGGGATTCCCCTTGGGACTTACCTTGTATCTATGGACACCACCTCCTAGGGTTATTCTCTTGTCTAGCCTCATGATCCTTCCTTACCATTGTCTTGGTTTATGTTTCACCTTCATCTTTTGATCATCACCTTTGTACTGCCTTTGTAGGCTGTGTTTCATTTCAGTGCCACAGGTGAGGGTGACAACAATGTGAGAGTTGCACCACTGCAACTCTTGCATCATTGTTGTCATTGTTGCAGGGCAGGCTCAGGAGGTGAGGGGAGTGTGGGCAGGGACACATAGATTAGGATGAGATGACCATCATGTTGTTGTCAGGTAGTGCAAGGGGAGCACAAGGGTGAAGGCACATGTGGGCAGTTATGACTGTGACAATGACAACAATGTGAGAATTGCACTATTGCAATTCAAATATGTGTCGTTGCTATTGTCAGGTGGAGCAAGGGGACAGGGGGGCAAGGGCAATGTGAGGGTGTACATTGGTGCCCATGATGGCAATTGCGGTGATGGCATGACGACATGGGTGAAAGTGCAGGCAAGAGTGGGAGAGTGAGGGTGCAAGGTTGATGTTGTGAGATCCATGGGGTTATGATGAGGGCAGGGGGGGAGGGCAATGATGAGCAGGACAGTGGGGTGACGATGACAAGCAAAATCATGTACACTGTGAAATGGGTCGACTACCGGTTTGGAGCCAACTTGGAGTCATACATTGGGCAGGGGCAACAGTGAGGGTGTGATAGCAAGGGTGAGAGGGGGTCAACAAATTGGCAACATGACAACAACAACATGATTGTGGAAGCATGACTATTGATATAGGGTACATTTTTCACCCCTTTCTCACATGTCACATGACCTCAGCACATCAGTAAACTGCTCCCTCAGGATAGAGTCCCAACTGACTCACTAGCCTCCAACACCACTCACTCACCAGTCATGTAAGTCATTGTACTTTGGATCAGATCATTATCTTATCTTATCTTGGATCTATGATCTGATCTCCTCTGTTTGTCCTGGTTGACACTATTATAGAGTTCATACTCCAACATCTAGAACATCAACACATGCTACACATACAGGCTAGGGCCAAGGGTAGAACCTTAAGCCTGGGGCTATGCACTTCTCTTTTATTTCTGTTCCCAGCCTCATAGGCTGTTCTCTTCCATTCCTATGCCTCATGTACTATGCTTCTCTTTCATCTCCGCCCCACAGCCTTGAAGGCTGTATATGCTTCCATTCTGATGCACAGCTGACAGTGGGCTGTGTGTCCATTAGTCTATATACAATAGAGTATTGGTAGATCTGCTACAAACATGTACGTACTACTGAGTAGTACTTAAGGGCTAAGACCCGCTCCAGTGAACTCCAGTTTAGTTCACTTGGAGTCTTCCCCAAAGCTCCTCTGCTATACTTCTGAGTTATTAGTCTTGCTGGCAATCTACAGCCTTATCTGGCTTCTTGGGTGGTTTCACTTGAACTAAACTCTTTTCACTGTACCTTGCCAGTTTTCACTTTTCGCCTTGCACCTCTGCTATGCCACAAGTGTGTGTTCTCTCACCAAGGAAAGACATCATAGAAGGCTAACCCAGGCCTTTAGTGCCTTTCATCACTCACCAGACTCTTGCTCCATTTGCAGCAATTCCTATATGTAGGAGACATCCTCCTCACCCATTCTATCTAGTGCAGTATCCTGGAGGATTATTCAGGGGCTCCTCACCAGGGTTAACACCTGATGACAGCGCCTTGAACGTAGAGGACATCTCAGGAAGTGTGAGCAGATCAATGCTGATATGCCTCAGTCACAAAACAACCACTTTCTTAGAAGCATTAAGCACATCCTTTGGACCATCTTTATTAGGAGATCCAGTAGGAGCATACAAGGAGAAGCCATTTGCAGTAGCAGCAGTCGGCCTCAGATTAGCAGTCCCCTCTGGCTCAGGATTCAGGCTAGACCAGGAGTCAGCCCTTCCCAACTACAACACCCAGATCAATGACCCTCCCCTGAGAGCAGAGTCAGTTGACCCCAATGATGCATCCCCTGTCAGCACTCAGCTGACACAGATTACACCCAGCAAACACGCTCGCCTCCTAGAGAACAGGTACAATTACCTTGCCTCTTATGACTTCAATACTTCAAATGAGGAGTTATTACTTCAGCAGAATGGGCTCAATATAACTACCATAGGTGAGTTATCGTCAATCAGACTTCGGATTCCAAAGAGAGAGAGGGAGGAAGAAGCCACAGATGAACCAGAGAGGAGAGTTCATTGCAGGAGAGTTTCACCACCACCCCAGAAGACATACCAACTATGGGATCACAGAATTCTAAAGAAACCAAGTTGTTACCTGTAGTACCCTTTTTACACAGGACCCCCCACCACTAAAATTTTATTACATCATCAATGGCCAATGTACATGAGCTTCTTGCAAACTCTACAGACTGGGGCAACTCAGTAAATGTCCTATGCAAGTATTTTGCTGCACAAGAAGGTATTATTGAATTCCAAAGGGGTGCTCTCCAAACCACCCAAAATACCATTATGCACCTTAACAATGCCATCACCAACCAATGAAACATGGTGGATGCGCAAAGGGTGACCATTGACAAATTAAAGGCCAAGATCAAGGACTTGAAAGATAACCAACCAATGGAAGCAACCACAGAGGGAGCTGCAATAGCTGCGTCTACTTTCTCCTCGTCAAAAATAGAAATATATGCAGACCCCAGAACCTTTGAAGGTTCTTATTTGAAATTCAACTGATGGTAGACAGCCATGAAAGGATGGCTCACTGCCAATGAAACAGTGGTGCCTCCCCACTCAAACAAGGCAATGTATGCCATACTCTCCTGGATGCACAGCGCAAAAGCTGGAGAGTTCACACAAGTCCGACTCCCCATGGTACAAGATGGTACCTACTCATGGTTGGAGCTTGTGGCAGACATGGAGAGCATATTCCACACCTCCAACAAAGTAGACTTCAACATCACTAAGATAGTGCACTTGAAGCAAGGAAACACCAGGATTGACGACTTCTTGGTTGCCTGGGAAAACAAGAAGCACTTGTCATGCATAGACAACAAATACACATGCCACCTTCTCTGGCTAAATCTTAGTAACGAGATCAAAGAAGACATGCTCAAACAGGGCATAAAAGAAAAGGACAACAAGGTAGAGCTAATCTTGAATGAGATGGTTCAGGAAGCTTGCCTGATGGGGCAACAGCTCCAGTCAATTGAGTTCCTAAAAGGAAGGACCAATTGGCAAGAATCCACTGGAAAAGGAAAGTCCCATGATAAGGATGCGATGGACATCAGTGCTGCCCAAAGTGGCAAATGAAATGTTATAACTGTGGCAAAGACAGCCATGGTGCCAAAGACTGCCCTGACCTGAAATGTCAGTGCAGTGAATGCAAATTCCTGGCTGGCGGGCACAAGCCATCATGCTCCTGTCACAAGAAAGGGAAAAGCAAGGCCCAAGATGTAAGGGCCACAAAAAAGGATGATTTGGATGATGAGGAGTCTGATGATGATAAAGATCTCAAGGCACAAATATGCTGCATGGAGAAGAAGATCTGGGAGTTTGAAAAGAAGAACCCCAAGGTCAAGGATGAGAAATTGAACTGGAAATGGTTCATAAAGAATATGTCATTTGAAGAAGCCAGCAAGTGGTTCTCTTCTCAATTGGGAAAAGCCTAAGCCCGAGGAGTGCTGGGTCTCCCATGGGCAACAGGTTTGCTTCCCTCGCTATGGATATGGACTTTGTAGATTACAAAACAGGCTCTTACGATACAGATGTATCTGACATGGACTCATTTATTTCAGACTCGCCATCAGAGGGGCCTATGGCTAGTCCACAGCTTGCCACGGACACTAAACATGTGCTTAATTCCTCTTTACCAACCTCCTAACAAATCCCAGACCAAGGTATTTTCATAAGAAGCACTAACCCTTCTAAGGAAATCATAATGAAGATTAAGGTTGTGCCTACCTCCGAAAACAAGATGTTCCATCACATAGAAGCTCTCCTAGATAGCAGAGCTAACACAATATTTATAGACACTGAATGGGCTAAAGCCAACAACATCCCACTTATGCCCTTACACCATCCTATTCTGGTCTACAATGTGGACAGAACCAAGAACTCTGCCAGAAATATCACCCACACCACAGAGTTAGTCATTGACTTCCAGGGACACCATGAGATGGTTACCACTGAAGTTACAGTTTTTGGAAAGAATTCCTTGATCCTTGGATACTCGTGGCTACAATGCCACAACCCTGATATAGACTGGCAAACTGGCACAGTCAAACTTAACAAATGCCCACGCCACTGCCATCACCTGAAGAACAGGATATGAGATACCAAGTATATTCAACCATTCACGCCCTAGAGGAAAAGTCAAAGGCAAAGGTTGAAGAACTTGCGGAAACAGCCAAGAAGCTTGTACCACCGCAGTATCACCCATATATAGAACAATTTCATAAGAAGGGATCAGAATGCATCCCCACACATAAACCATGGGACCATGTGATAAAGATGAAAGAAGCCGAAGAAGGGTAGATTTATTCCCCTTTCAGTCACAGAGCAAGAAGAAGTCTCCGCCTTCATAGACAACCAACTATGAAAGGGTTACATCTGTCCCTCTAAATTGGAACAAACTTCTTCCGTATTCTTCATCCCCAAGAAGGATGGAAAGAAACAGATGGTCCAAGATTACCATTACATAAACGAATGGACAGTAAAGGACAACTACCTGCTCCCACTAATCGCTCAATTGTGGATAAACTAAAAGAAGCAAAGAAGTTCACGAAGATGGATCTCTGATGGGGATACAATAATGTCTGCATCAAGGAAGGCAATGAATGGAAAGCCACTTTCACTTGCTTCTAAGGCTCATTCAAACCCCTTGTGATGTATTTTGGACTCTGTAACTCCCCAGCCACCTTCCAAGCAATGGTAAATGAAATCTTTGCCAATATGGAAAACATGGTCATTGTCTACATTGATGACATCCTTATCTTCATCAAAATGGATGATCAAGCAGAATACAACTGTATAGTCCTTGAAGTTCTCAGGTGTTTGAAAGGAAATGACCTGTTCGTAAAACTGGAGAAATGCTTCTTCTCTATTGATGAGGTCAAATTCCTCAGCATGACCATGGGAAAAGATGGAATCAAGATGGACACAGAAAAGGTTACAGCCATCTTGGAATGGCCCACTCCCACATCCTTGAAGCAAGTTCAATTCTTTTTAGGACTAGTGAACTTTTACCAAAGATTCATTGAGAGGTATTTGCAGATTGCACGCCTGCTTAATGATCTTCTCAAAAAAGACACACCTTTCGC
This sequence comes from Sutorius eximius, assembly GCA_038089815.1. Lineage (NCBI taxonomy): Eukaryota > Fungi > Basidiomycota > Agaricomycetes > Boletales > Boletaceae > Sutorius > Sutorius eximius. Next base: position 8,802 of record JBBPLN010000959.1, read on the forward strand.
TTGGGGACAGCTCCAGCAGGACGCATTTGACATGCTCAAAGGCCACTTCACCACCACCCCAGTCCTCACCTACCTGGACAATGATTGCCAATTTAGGCTAAAGATGGATGCTTCTGACTTTGCTGTTGGAGCAGTCCTGTCCATCCACAAAGACGACAAATGGCATTCCATAGCCTACATGTCACACTCCATGACACCTGCAGAACATAATTACCCTGTCTGCAATAAGGAGATGCTAGCCATCATCTATGCCCTGGAAATATGGCACCACTATCTAGAAGGAGCAAAGTTTGAGTTTGAGATCTGGTCAAATCATGCAAACCTCATTTACTTCATGAAATCCCAAGATCTGAATCAGAGACAAGCTTGATGGGCCCAGTATCTGTCCCAGTTTAATTACACTTTTCTCTATAAGCCTGGTGCTATGAACACAAAGGCAGACACTCTTAGCCACAGAGTGGATCACACAATTGGCACTGAAGATGACAATAAAGGTATCATCATGATAGACCCTGGATGCATCAGAGCAGTCCCTAATATGGACACTTTCACGATTCAGGATGATGGGGATTCCATTCTTCAATTGATCAAAAACACAACAGCACTGATGGGAGAAACCACAGTGTGTGATGTGAAAGATGCAAGCTTCCACATCATTTATCGTGGAAACAAGATTTATATGCCTAATAATGAAGACCTTCATATGGCCATACTTAACTTATCTCACAACATCCCCATTGCTGGTCACCCTGGGTATGACAAGACCCTAGAACTTGTCAAATGACATTACGTATGGCCTGGATTGGCTAAATACATCAAGGATTATGTCACTAGATGTGACAAATGTACATGGATGAAGGGCTCTAACTGGCCACCACAAGGTGAACTTTGTCCACTTCCCATACCTGACGGTCCCTGACAGGACATTACTGTTGACTTTACCACAGACTTACCCAAGTCATCAGGATATGATTCCATCATGGTAGTCATGGACCACTTCTCAAAAGAAGCATGTTTCATACCCTGCACAAAGAACATAACCATGCTAGACACAGCTAAACTCTTCCTCCACAACATGTGGAAGATGCATGGTTTACCTAGGACTATAGTGTCCAATCGAGGCCTGCAGTTCACCTCGCAAGTCTTCCAAGACCTTACCTCATGGTTAGGCATTAAATCTAAATTATCCTCCGTACATCATCCACAGACAGATGGTCAGCAGAATGCATGAATCAGGATCTCCAGCAGTATCTCCAATTATATTGTAATGAACAGCAAAACATGTGGAGCCAGTGGCTACCCATCGCACAGTTCTCATACAATTTGGAGATCTCGGCATCTTCCAAGAAAACCCCTTTCGAGGTTATCCAATCTTACATCCCATGCATGGGTATGGAACCTCACACATCTAAGGAACTGGCAGCCAACGAGTTTGCCAAAAGACTATGGAAAACGCTAGACAAGACCCACAGCAATTTAAAAAAGGCACAGGATCATATGAAGATCCAAGCTGACAAACATCATACGGCAGCCCCAGTGTATAAGCCTGGCAATAAGGTTTGGCTTGCCACAGATAATCTCTGCTTGATGCGGCAGAGCAAGAAGCTTATGGAATGATGACTAGGTCTGTTCCCAGTGGAAGAAATGGTCAGACTTAATGCAGTCAGACTACATCTCCCACACATCATGAAAATTCACCCAGTTGTGAATATCTCACAGGTAAAGCCACATCATGAACCTTTACCAAACCAACCCCTGAGCCGGCCTGGCCCAGTTCACGTTATGGAAGATCAGGACAAAATCTACAAAGTGGATTACATCACCAACTCATGTCTCCAACGCAGGAAGTTGGAATATCTAGTTCATTAGCAGGGCTATTCCAAAGAGGATAGAACCTGGGAACCTAAAGAGAATCTCACTGCTTGCCAAGACGCAATACATGAATTCCATATACAGAACCCAGAGCCATGAACTCCATGACTGTTCTCTTTGCTAAGGACATGTTCCTATTTAACCCTTATATGTGATCATCCGAAGTTCAATCATTAGAGGGGGGATAGTGTTATAGGGGTACATTTTTCACCCCTTTCTCACACATATGACCTCAGCACATCAGTAAACTGCTCCCTCGGGATAGAGTCCCAACTGACTCACTAGCCTCCAACACCACTCACTCGCCAGTCATGCAAGTCGTTGTGCTTTGGATCAGATCATTATCTTATCTTATCTTGGATCTACAATCTGATCTCCTCTGTTTGTCCTGGTTGACACTATTATAGAGTTCATACTCCAACATCTAGAACATCAACACATGCTACACACACAGGCTAGGGCCAAGAGTAGAACCTTAAGCCTGGGGCTATGCACTTCTCTTTTATTTCTGTTCCCAGCCTCATAGGCTGTTCTCTTCCATTCCTATGCCTCATGTACTATGCTTCTCTTTCATCTCCGCCCCACAG
>JBBPLN010000960.1:0-11259 GCA_038089815.1 Sutorius eximius
AGTATTGGTAGATCTGCTACAAACATGTACATACTACTGAGTAGTACAAAAGGGCTAAGACCTGCTCCAGTGAACTCCAGTTTAGTTCACTTGGAGTCTTCCTCATAAGCTCCATCCTACACTCTTAAGTCATTAGTCTTGTCTGACAACCTACAGCTTATCTAAGCTTCTTGGGTTGTTTCACACCCTGTGTTCAAACTGAAACATGATGAACATAGCCATCCTGCATGTTTTAAGGCTCAGTATGTATGGAGGGGATACACTGCAATATATGGCCAAGACTACATGAAGACTTCTTCACTGACTGCCCACCTCAAATCTTTCTGCATTCTCATGCACATTGCCGCATCACTCAACTGGGAAATGGAACAGCTTGACATCAAAACTGCTTACCTGAATGGAGCACTAGGCCCTGATGAAGTATGCTACATGGAACAATCTGAAGGTTTCAAAGAGACTGGAAAAGAAAACTGGGTCTGGGAACTTCAGAAAGCTCTCTACAGTATGAAACAAGGAGGCCACATATGGAATCAGACCCTCAATTCACAGCTTACCACATGGGGGTTTACCCATCTCATATGTGAACACTGCATCTATTATCATTGATGTGAAAACAGAATTGTAATAGTTGCCATCCACATCAATGACTTCTTCATGATAGGGAACCTCACCAAAGCCCTGAAGGAATTCAAAGACAAACTCAGAAAAGTATGGAAATTCTCTGATGATGGTGCCACCCAATTCTGCATTGGAATTGCCATTGAGCGAGACTGAAGCTCTCAGACCATCTCTCTTTCCCAGACAGCACTCATCGACTGGATTATTGCACAGTTCGGTCTAAGCAACACTTTCACTTGCAACATTCCTATGGATCCCCAGATCTGCTTGAGCAAGCCAATGCCGAACTCACAACCAAACTCATCCACATCCCCTACTGCTCTTTGGTCAGCTTCCTCATGTACGTCATGCTGGGATCCAGACCAGACATCTGCTATGCTGTACAACAGTTGTGTCATTTCTCAGATTGCTATTGATGAATACACTGGGAGGGTGCAAAATGAGTAGTTTGGTACCTCAAAGGAACTCACAAGCTACATCTGACCCTTGGGGGGCAGAACTCAGCCCGCCTTCAAGGACATACAGACTCTGACTTCACTGCATGCTCAGACACAAGGCATTCACTTGGTGGCTACTGTTTCAGCCTTGATTCTGGAGTCATCACCTGGGCCACCCACCAACAAAAGTGCATCACCCTCTCCACATGTGAGGCCAAATACACCACAGCCTGTAATGCTACTCAGGAATGTATGTGGCTGCACGCATTGTTGCGCAACATTGAGTTCCCACAGCTAACTGCAACACCACTGATGTGCAATAATCAAGGAGCCATTGCTTTGTCCAAAGACCCAACCTTTCACTCCCATACTCATCACATCTCCACTAAGTTCCACTTTGTTAGGGAGCATGTACATGATAGGGATATCCAGTTATACTATACCCCATTGAAGGAAAACCTGGCTGACATCCTAATAAAGGCCCTTCCCCAACCAGCCTTCACCTACCTCCGCTCCCTCTTGGATCTCCAGGAGGAGACTCCACGATTGCAGGAGGAGTGATTGTGCCATGTCTCATCTTTTTTTACACACACTTTTTTCTTCTTACATGACAACCATCGGATCAAGGAGGAGTATTGAAACTGGCAATCCAATGTTCACCTCCACTCTGACCGTTCCAGAACTTAGGAATACCAACCATTATATTTATCATGTGACCACTCACTTACACCTCATCCCATACATTTACAGTGTTGAGGATGTGAGTGCTTCCTTATGTCCATTTCATGATTTCTATCTTACTCATACAATTATGTAGAGTGTTGCCACTCTAGGTATGCATGATAATATTATCCCATACAATAACAGTGTTGAGGATAGCATTGCCACTCTAGATCTAACACTCACCCACACCCACACCTTACTGTTGCACACACCCTTGTTCCCTGCCATCACACCCATCTCACCTAAAGAAGATAACAATGTGATGACAGTGATATGATCACACCCCTGCGACCATGTCGCTGTTGTCATGCTGTTGTCCTCACCTCCTCATTTTTTGCCTTCAGACCCAACTTGCCCCCATCCACATGCCCTCACTATTGCAATGCAATAACAATGTCATGATGATGGTGTGACTACAGAAACACAATCATGCCATCATTGTATTGTCACTGTCCCTCCTGTTCTCGCCATGATGGCAAGTTGTTGTGATCATAACTGCCCACCATACCTGCAGGCATACCCCTGTTATGTTCATTCCTAGTTGAGGAAGTATATGGAGTGATTGAGTGAATCAACTCACTCAGTGTCTCAGAGCTACTTGCTAGTAGTATCATGATTGGCCACATCTGGCTACTGTAGTATCTTTGTATCATGTAGTCAATCCAGTCAACCGTCTGACTACAGAGGCTATTGAGGCAACGTAGAAGGTACTTTGTTACTGAGCAGTATGCCATCTAAGACAGTCTACATAACATGATCCTGTCTACAAGATTTTTTTTTACAGATATCCATTCCATGCACATGACTGAGACCATTCATCTAGTGATGCACTCCTGCTCTTGCCCTATTTGTCCTTCCACACCATCTACATCCAACCTATTGTAAGTGTCCAGCCTAGTGTAAGCATCTGACCTCATAACCATCCAACCTCGTAAGTGTCCAACCTCATAACCATCCAACCTACTGTATGTGTCTGACCTACCATAAGCATCTGACCTGCTGCCAGCATCCAACCTGCTGTAAGCATCCAACCTACTGTAAGTATCCAACCTGTGTGACCTATTGTGAGCATCTGACCTGCTGTAAGATTCTATCTACTGTAAGTGTCCAATGTATCATAACCATTCAATCTGTCATAAGTGCCTGAGCTGTCACATTGGCATCCAACCTGGTATAAGCATCCAATCTCAACCTGCCCATCTACTATCATTATTTTTCATACCCATTTTTTGTCTACATGTACATATTTTGCTAACAAACATAACCCACCATCCAACTATCCCATCTGACTATCCAATCATCTGACAATCTGACCATCTGACTGTCCAACCATCAGACCATCAGACCATCAGACATCTGACCATCTGTTACGCTTGGCCCGGGTAGGGACAAGCGTAGCCTCTGTTAAACGAAGCGGTTGGTAACAAAGTGACAAAGAGGACTCGGCTTTGTGTAGCCTTGGTTGAGGGGTCCCTTGAATGGGACGACTAAGGTGGGACCGATGCTGGTCTTCCCCTAGAACTGCTGTCTAGGTTGGTGGACTCCGACCTATGAGTCGTGGAATACGAGAGGAGGAAGCAGGTTCTGGATTGCGCAAGGCAGTAGGTAGTACAGAGGGGAACTAGCTTAGCCTGAAGTCAGTCGGAGGGCTAAGGGTTAAGTACTACGCTGGGTAAAGGGTTTCGCAGCAAGCCGTGGCTAAAGATGGCAAAATAAAACACAGCCTGTGAAGGCGGTGTGAAAAGTAGCGAAATGAAACACAGCCCATGAGGGCGGTGCAAAGGGTAATGATCAAAATGTAACCGAGATATTGGTAAAGAGATCACGAGGCTATGTAATGAGAATAGCCTTAGGAGGCGGTGTCCGTAGAGATGAAGAATAATCCCAGGGGAATCCCAGGCAAGGCTATGGAAAGTGTTACTAATGGAACAAAGCAGGTAGAAGTATGTCATAGGAGAAGAAAAGTATACTTGGTAGACCAACTCATAACATTACCTCCCGTCTATGATTTAACTCTGTTGAATCTTCATTAGTCGAAGGCTGCAGGGGACCCTGTGATGTTACTGTATCCAATGGCATCAATGACATCATCACTGTAGTCGGCGACCTCTTCGGTCAGGTTGGGGGGATCATCAATGACACAGGTGTAGAAATGATGGTTGGATTCGCAGGAGTGACGGGAGCAGCGGGAGCGATGGGAGAAGGAGGAAGACGAGGAGGAGTAGGTGGGAGGGGGTGGTTCTTCGGTCTGACGACGGAGAGGGCAGCATCCTTGCGTATGATTGGGGCGCCACCGAAGACATGTGGGGCACTGGTACATGAGGCAACGGACCCTAATGTGACCAAGCTTGTGGCAATGAAAACACGACTCATTATACCGTGGGTGCGATGGTGTGAGGGCAAGGGTGTGGTGACCCCTGGTCCAGTGGGCTTCAACTCTCTGAAATGCCTTGTCCTCTTCACTATTCAAAGGAGATGATGACATGGAGGGGGTGGACGCAGTGCGTGGTATGGGGAGGTCATGGTGTTGTGCAAGGTCCCGGAGGTACCAGTCGATGTCCTGTAGGAATTCACCAAATTCGAGTTGGTATCCGAGGGTGGCAAGGGCGCTGGAGAGGTGGCTGTGAATATCTTCAACCATAGTGGCCGAGAGGGAAGTGGGGGCCCAGGGGGAGGCACGAAGGCGAGACGCAATGGGGAGAAGACAGTTGACCTGTAAAAAGGCTTTATAGAGTGCGAGGAATGGGGACCCCATGTCTAAATGGGCATCGATAGGTCTAGCCATATGGGAATCATCCAAATAGGCATGAAGGTTGTGAATATACTCTGCTTCAGGGAAGTCTTGGCACATGTTGTTGGTGTATGTGGGGATGGTGATGGAGACGACCGCGGATGGCCTAGGAAGGGCATCCAAGTTGATGGAAGCAAGGGAGACAGGGACTTCTTGTTCTAGGGTGGTGGTTGCCCAGCCGGGTGTAGCGACGGTCGAGATGGGTTCTACGTCAGAGAGAGAAAGAGGAGCTGGTGTAGAAGGTGCAAGAGATGACACATCAGACATTGTTCCATCAGATGGAGAAAGAGTAAGTGAAATAAGTGAACTAGTAATGGAAGTGGCCATTGCATCGTGTAGAACTGCAGGTTGGACGTGGTGTGGTAGTGGTAGTGGTAGAAGAACGGTTGGATGAAAAGACAGAGGGATGAGCTCTTTTATAATCTTCAAGGGCGTCCTTTGAATGTTTTAAGTCCTGCTCTGGGACCCAAGAGTCTTCTTCGGCCGAATATCCTTTCCATCGGATCAAGAAGGAATGGTTGTGAGGGGTGCCTTTGTGTTTCATGATCCGTTCCACTTCGTATTCTTCTTTGCCTTCTATAAGGTCCGGTGGTGGAGCCGGAAAGTTCCGACCATGAACGGCGTTTTCGCGATAGGGAGATAACAAGGAAGTGTAAAACATGGGGTGAATCTTCCATGCTTCTGGAAGGCGGAGTTTATAAGACACTGGTGACAGTACCTGAGTTATGGTAAAGGGTCCTTCCTGTTTCGCAGCGAATTTTGGGTTGGATATGGAATGTTTTAGATTGCAGGCTTCCAACCACACTTTGTTGCCTTTTTTGAAGGGAGTGAATTTGCCTCGAATACAGGAGGCCATTGTCTGTTGTGCTAGTTCATGTGCCGCCAAGGCTTCGTCCCTAGCTGCGGCGAGGGTCTTAAGACGGGTTTCTACAGTGGGTATTTCAGTTTCGGCAATAATAGTAGGTAGGGCATGGGGTTCATATCCCATCATGAGATAGAATGGAGATTGATTAGTGACGGAGTGGGGTCAGTGATTATGGGCAAATTCAGCGTGGGAGATGTGTTCTGACCAAGCAGTGGGGTTTGTGCCGCAGAAGATCTGGAGGTACGTTTCAACTTCTTGGTTGACACATTCAGTTTCTCCATCCGTTTGTGGGTGATAGGCGGTAGAGAGGGCGATGTCATAGTTAAGGAGTTTTTCTAGTTCACTGGCCAGGATAGATGCGAATTGTGGTCCTCGATCTGAAATAATTTTATCATAGAGGCCGAAACAGAGGTAGACCTTATGGAAGAAGAGCGTTGCGATTCCTTCTGCGGTGACAGTCTTCATAGTAGGGCAAAGAATTACCCCCTTCGTAAGGCTGTGGTCCACCACGACTAAAAGAGAATCGAAGCTGGCGGAAAGGGGGAGGTCAGTGATAAGATCACACAAGATCTGTTGGAATGGGCGCGTGGCATGGGAGCAGATGGGAGTGAGTGGGGGAATAGTGGGGTGTGTGTTGGCCTTGTTTTCTTGGCAAAGGGCACAACCCTCAACATAATGGCGGACGAACTGGGCAAGGCCAGGCCACCAGAATTCGGAGGCAACGAGTTGGCGAGTTTTGGGGGTGCCCGGATGGCCAGCAGAGTTGTGGTCATGGCAACGGGCAACAATGGAGTGGCGGAGATTGTCATCTGGGGGAATATAAACGCGGCCTTTGAATGTAAGAATGCCAGCGGCGTATTGCCAGTCGCTGAGGTGGGAATGGAGGGTAGGGAAGATGGATTTGTCGAGGCTTTGGAGGGTGGTGAGGACGAGTGGGTCCTTGGAGGAGGCCAATTTGACATGTTCGGCAAGGGTAGCATCGATAAGATTAACAAAGAGGGCTGGAGGAAGAACGGTGACAGAATCATTGTCAGTATCGTTAGCAGGGATGTGGTCCAGGCGACAGGAGAGGGCATCAGGGCCAGAAAGGAATTTCCCTGTGATGTGTGTGATGCGAAGGTCGAACTCAGAGAGGTCAAGGAGCCACCAGGCTTGTCGGCAGTTGAGGTGTTGGGGTTGGCAAAAGTAGGTAAGGTTTTTGTGATCAGTGAAGACTTGGACAGGAAAAGGGGAGTTGTGGAGGTAATGGTGCCAGGAATGGAGAGCGCAGAGGATAGCGAAAAGGTCGCGATTGTAAACATCATAATTTTGTTTGGTAGATGAGAACACCTGGGAGAGGTAGGAACAGGGGCGCCATTCGCCATCTGTGTCTGTTTGCAGGAGGATGCCACCGGAGGCCCATTTCGAAGCGTCCGTAGCGATGGCAAAAGGTCAGGTAGGGTCAGGGAGACATAGGACCAGTTTGGCAAGGAAGAGCACTTTAAGAGTGTCAAAGGATTCTTGGCACGAGGGGGTCCAATCCCAAGGATGTGATTTCTTGGTCAAGTCAAGGAGAGGGCGTGCAACATTAGAAAAGTTGGGGATGAAGCGGCGGTAGAAGTTGGCAAAGCCAAGGAAGGAATGCATGTCGCGAAGACGAGATGGTGTTGGCCATGAGGCGATCCCATCAAGTTTAATGGGGTCCATGGCGATCTGTCCTGGTTTGATGATCATTCCAAGGTATTCGACTTCAGAGATAGCAAAAGTGCACTTCTTGAGTTTGAGATGGAGGTTGAGTTCATTCATACATTGGAGGACTTGTTTAGTACGTGCCTCATGAGTGGCCTGGTCTGGGGAGAAGATGAGGAGGTCGTCCATGTAAATGACAAGCCATCCCTCGGCGATCATGTCACGGAAAGAATCATTCATGAAGCATTGGAAGGTGGCTGGTGAGTTGGACAGGCCGAAGAACATGACGGTTGGTTTGTAAAGTCCTTTGTCTGTAATGAAGGCTGCCTTCCACTGGTGTCCATCTTTAATGCGGACGTTATTGTATCCCCATTGTACATCGAATTTGGTGAAGAGTTTTGCGTCGTGAAGTTTATCAGTGAGGTCAGGGACAAGAGGTAGAGGGTAGGCGTTGCGAACAGTATGTTCGTTGACATAGCAGTAGTCTTGGCAGGGACGGAGTTTTCTGTCTTGCTTTTTGATGAAGAAAAACAGTGATGCTTGGGGTGAGTTTGAAGGACGAATTTTTCCAGTGCGTAGGTTTTCTTCGAGGAATTCCTTGGTGGCTTGGTGTTCTTGTGGGGACAACGGGTAGACTTTGCCGATTTTTGGGGAGAATGCTTCGTCTAGGTTGATCTCATGGTCGTATGGCCGCAATGGTGGGACATGTTCAGTTGCCTCTTTGGAAAATACTGAGGTGAAGTCGGCGTACTCAGGAGGTAGTGTTGCTTTCGGTTTGGCTTTGTTGGCTTCTGCGGCGAGTTCCATGGCGGTAGTCAGCCGGGCTATCTGGGCAGAAGGGATAAAGCGGGATCTGCAGCATATTACACAGTGCATGAGGCGATTGTCAAGGCCGTGTTGGGAATAAAGTTGAGAGAGAGCGGGTTTGGCGTCTTTGTCCATGTTGAGGTAGTCATATAGCCTGGCATCCCAGATGGCATCTACATGGTGCTGGCGAGGTTCCTTTTTGGTGGAGGTTGGTTGGAGGCGTAGTTTGTTCCTCTGCTCGTTGGCAGAGTGTTCCAGAAACAGGAGTTTGGACTGGTCTGTTGACTCGTTGATGGTAAGGGAGTTGCCAGCCCAATCAATAGTGGGGTTGGCTAAATGGAGCCAGGGGTGTCTGAGGATGACGTTTTCTCGTCCACAGTTGATGAGGTAGAAAATTACCCAATGGGCGATTCCTTCGACGTTGACGAAGAGGGTGGCAGAGAATTTGATTTCCCCTGCTTTATTATGGGAACTGTCCACGTTATGAATGTGGAGGGGTTCTTTGAGGTGAGTGGTGGGGAGTCAATGTTTTCGAGCAAAGCCCCAATCGAGGCAATTGATATCTGCACCGCTATCGATAAGGGCGCGGGTGTCAACAACTTGGAGGGTGTGTGACAGTACCACAAGTTGAACAGGGATTTGAATTCCTTTTGTAGACAAGGGTACAAGTACACAAGCACACACTGGGGAAGGGGGGTCTGGTGTCGAACGAGATCCCCTTTTCAAAAATCCTTTTTCGGGACGGTGAATCTAACCCTCCTAACAGTGGGTCCTTGGTCTTCTTCGTCATCCTCAACCTCTTTTAGGGCGGGAATGTCTTCTTCAGCAGTGATGCGTTGAACACGTGAGGTCTTCTTTGGCTGGGTCGGGGTGGTGAATCCCCTGCAGTCCTTACTTCCATGCCCGGGTTTGTGACATTGGAAGCAAAGCTTATCCTTGATACACCAAGCTCTCTCCTCAGTGGTAAGTTTGGCGACGCGGATGGCGTTGACGTCCATGGCATTGGGGTGTTTTTCCTTTCTGGGACGAGGTGTGAAAGCGGGGGTATATGGCGCGGGGCCTGGGTGTTTGCGGGAAGTTTCGATGGTGCTAGATTGTTCGTCAGCATCCCATTCTCGGGCGGCTTCTTCATACCATTTGGCAATGGTAGTAGGGGTGGGTTGGAGGTGGTTCACGTTTTGCATGATCCACAGTGGGATTCCGTGAGCGTAATACCCTATGTGAAACAAGCCGAGGGCATGTTAGATGAGAGAGAGACTGGAGCAACGAGAGGGACGATGAGGAGTGACGAGCGAAGGTCTCATTGCAAGCTTGGAGGCTTGCTGCACGTGTTGGAGACGTGCGGACTCACGGAGCATAGAGCTCGACGTTGAGCAACTCTGATGACTGTTGTCAAGAGATGTTATGTGAGAACTCGAGTATATCAAACTGAGGGACGTAAGGTCCGCAGTGCGCTACTTTATATACATGAGAGCATGTGCTGTGGAAGGGCAGGTGCGGGAACATGGTAAGTAAATATAGTAAGGTACAGCCGTGGAGGAATGGAAGAGACGGTGATGAAAGCGGCGTGTAGGAGGGGAGGTGTGGCAGAATGGAAGAATGAGGTAATGAGATCTGCCACGATAGGTTAGATCGGAATCGGAGATAAGATCAGATCTGAGATCGGATCGGGCTCGGGGATCTCCGGTGAAAAATAAAAAAAAGGTGGATGACCGCTCCGTAACACTATGAGGGCGCTATCTTCAGTCAGCCCGGCTTCAGCTACCTTATTCTGGAAGTCAGCTGTATATTCTGCAAGCGAGGGTTCCCATCTTCCTCATCCTTTACTTTCCATCCTGGTGATAGAGAGCCAGTGAATGGCAGAGGTGACGGTGCCTTGTTGTTTAAAGGCTTTGAGGAAGTCTTCAACGAACTTCTCGAAGGTTCCGAGGGTGACGGTGGTACCGGATATAGCCTTCTTTTGGAAGGTGGCAGCCCAAGTGAGGGCCGATCCGTCGGTCATGTAGGAGAGGGCGAAGGCAATGCGCTTTTCATCTTTATCGTAGATGGCGGCATTGATGTGGAGATAGAACTGCACGGACGCGATGCATGCTTTGGCTTTTGTGCAATTGCCGTTGAAGACGTCTGGTCGTCCAAGACAAAGCTTGGTAGATTTGGAGGTCATATTTCCAGCTGGTGGTGCGGGTGGATTAGTTGAGAAGGACATTCCTCCTGGGGTGACGATTATGGGGTTTTGAATGGAGGTGGGGACGGTGGGGCGTGGAGTTTGAAGGGCTTGGGTATATGGATGTTGGGGAACAGTGCAAGTAGGGGTAGGTGACGGGGGAGTTGGAACATGAGTGAGAGTGAGAGAAGCTGAGAGTTCGTGGGCTAGGTCGGTGGTTTCTACTTGCCCTTCCAGGGTAGGTAGCATCTTGTCAGGGTCTTCTACTGGCAGGGGGAGCAAGGGGGTGATCAGGAGGAATCTGAAGCAGGTGCAGCGGGTTCACGAGGGCGTTCCCAGTGGGGATTGGTAGCCGGTTGGCGGGATATGGTGGCGGCATATAATGGTGATAGCCGCTAGAAGGAAAGCTAGTTCCTTTGTTACGCTTGGCCCAGCTAGGGACGAGCATAGCCTCTGTTAAATGAAGTGGTTGGTAACAAAGTGACAAAGAGGACTCGGCTTTGCATAGCCTTGGTTGAGGGGTCCCTTGAGTGGGACGACTAAGGTGGGACCAATGCTGGTCTTCCCCTAGAACTGCTGTCTAGGTTGGTGGACTCTGACCTATGAGTCATGGAATACGAGAGGAGGAAGCAGGTTCTGGATTGCGCAAGGCAGTAGATAGTACAGAGGGGAACTAGCTTAGCCCGAAGTCAGTTGAAGGGCTAAGGTTTAAGTACTATGCTGGGTAAAGGGTTTCGCAGCAAGCTGTGGCTAAAGATGGTGAAATGAAACACAACTCGTGAAGGTGGTGTGAAAAGTAGCAAAATGAAACACAGCCCATGAGGGTGGTGCAAAGGGTAACGATCAAAATGTAACCAAGACATTAGTAAAGAGATCATGAGGCTATGTAATGAGAATAGCCTTAGGAGGCGGTGTCCATAGAGATGAAGAATAATCCCAGGGGAATCCCAGGCAAGGCTATGGAAAGTGTTACTAATGGAATAAAGCAGGTAGCAGTATGTCATAGGAGAAGAAAAGTATACCTGGTAGACCAACTCGTAACACCATCTCCCTTGTCAAAGATGTCCAATAATATGAGTAACTTGCTTGTCTGTCTGTTTGTCTGTCTGGGGGCGTGGGTGTTGGGTCTTTCTTGGGGGGTTTTTCTTTTTTCTGCTTTTCTACTCTGCCCTACCAAATCAAATGT
>JBBPLN010000961.1:0-11232 GCA_038089815.1 Sutorius eximius
AGTAGACTTTTGGTACACTTTGGTGACACTTTTGGTGCATGTTTCCTACACTTTTGGTACACTTTACCTCCGCTTTTCTGTACACTTTGCCTACACTTTTCACTACACTTTTCCTACACTTTTGGTCTGCTCTTCCTAAGCTTTTTTGTACACTTTTTGTACACTTTTGGTCTGCTTTTCTTTACCTACACTTTTCCCTACAGACTTGACTTAGATTTTGGATACACTTTTCCTAGACTTTGGTAGACTTTTGGTAGACTTTGCCTAGAGTTTTCTGTACACTTTGCCTACACTTTTTGTACACTCTTTGTACACTTTGGTTAGACTTTTCCTACACTGTTCCAACATGTTTCCTACAGTTTTGGTAGAGTTTTGGAGCGCTTTTTTGTACACTTTAGATAGACTTTACCTACAGTTTTGTACTTTTGCCTAGAGTGTACCTAGATTTTGGATACACTTTTCCTAGACTTTTGCTCTGGTTTTGATAGAGTTTTTTGTGCACTTTAGCAACACTTTTCTGTACACTTTTTGTACACTTTCCTTACAATGTCCCTACATGTTTCCTAGACTTTACATCTGGTTTTGCTACACTTTTGGTAGAGTTTTCCTAGACTGTGGTTACAGTTTCCTGTACAGTCTTTGTAGATGTCTCCTACACTTTTTGGTAGAGTTTCCTGTAGAGTTTTGCAAGATGTTTGCAACACTTTTTGGTAGACTTTGATAGAGTTTTGACTGGACTTTAGCAAGATGTTAGCAAGACTTGTTTTGATATAGTTTGAAGGAGAGAAGGTGAAAAAGACCAGAAGAGAGAAAAAAATAAGTAGAAGAGTAAGAAGAAAGAAGAGTATCAGGAGGGAAAGAAAAGGAGAGAGTGTAGGGTAAAGTAAGTGTGTTTATAGATTTACTTGCCCTGCTAGTTACATAGTTGATGGAAATAACTATATCTGTAACCTCATGCCTGTTGACTGACTACATCTCATGTTTGCATTGGCATCCAATCAAGGACAAAAGGAACTGCATATTCTACACAAGTGAAGATGTTCTTACTATACTATTGAATGGTGTCAGAATATGAAAAGCCATGTCATTTGAAATACCCACACAAAGAGAGGGACCTGATTACATTCATAATCAACTCCACTTTTTCTTCCCTCTCCCTTGCAGCAGAATATGGCATAAAAAGCTGTTGTAGTTGCTCAGACACCTGAACTGAGATTCCAGATGCTTTGTATCTTTGTACTGCTGAGGTATAGGAATCTTGGCATTGATCTTGCACAAGAACAAAGGAAGATTGAAGAAGATGGAGAAGAACTGGTAATAGAGATATAGTGATTGCCTGCATTTGGAATGAAGAGACTTACCAATGGCATTGTGAAGAATCTGTTGCCAGGTATCAGCTTGATGGATAGCCTCAAAAAGCAAACAGATCAGCACAGCGAATACTATTGCACAAATGCACATACTTTGAATGCAAGCATTGTTGTTAAAGATGGGTTTTTTGAAAATCCATTCTGAATGTAAAATGTCTCAGCAAATATAACATGATCTTGATGAGATTTTACCACATGAGATGGAGGCATGGCAAGAATCTAGACAAAATTATTTATTATCTCTGAATCTTGAAAAGAGTCACAAACCATCTAGAAATTACAATTCAGTGAACCAATTGGAACAATTGGAAATAACACACTTTCTACATGTGAATGATAAATTCAACCTACATAATTCTTTGTAATGAAATAAACTCACATCCTGGTGGAATGATAATTTAAGAGTGATGAATATATAATAATAGGGCACTTACCAACTAATGGAAATATAACAATGGAATAGGAAGAATATGAAGGTTAAGTTACATAGGTTGAATAGTCACAGCAGGAGGCATGGTGATCAGCAGGATTCTCATTCCAAATCTACATCAGACCACTTACTTCCTATGAATGGGAGAGCAGCAGGAGGCATGGTGATCAGCAGGATTCTCATTCCAAATCTACATCAGACCACTTACTTCCTATGAATGGGAGAGCAGCAGGAGGCATGGTGATCAGCAGGATTCTCATTCCAAATCTACATCAGACCACTTACTTCCTATGAATGGAAGAGTAGGACAAGACATGGTGATGAGCACTATTCTGAATCTAGGTTGGACCACTGACAAACTATCATACATATAGGAAGATGTTTAAAGTAGATCAGCCATGCTTTCATTCAATATTGGAATTACAAACTTACAAACTATGCAAAAAAATAACAACATGCAGTCAGTCACTTGTATCACTAGATCATCACCTCATATGTATTGATGTAACACTTACATCCTATTCAGTGATTTAACAAATGAGTTTGCAATCATCTTATTGCACAATTCATGACTTACTTCCTGCAGCCATCATTAATCCATGGATCCAGACATAACTCAGTATCTTACCCTGGTGTGTGGAAACCAGCTTGCCAATGCACTAGCCAAATCATGTTCCTCCTTTCTTATCATCCTAAAATCAATATACCCAACCAGTGCACTTTATAACATCAATACATGTATCTTGGGATCTACAACTAATTCACTTACTGTCTGACTGCATATTCCATGCACAGCATGACATTCTTCTCTTGGGCAGTGACCAACAATATCTGCAATCCTTCATCTAGCACTGCTGTAGTCTTTTCCAGCAATATATTACATCCTTCATCAGATTTGTCCATATCTAAATGATACAGTCAACACCTTTTAAGTAGATGAGTCCAATATATGCAAACCTTCCAGCTTTACAAATGCCTTGGGAGGAAATTTCAGGTTTTGAAAATCATTCCATATATTTTTCTGGACAAAGGTGTCCTCAGCTCGTTGTCTCTGCCTTGCAATTTGTTCCTCTGGGGAAAATGGAAGATCATCCAAGTGAAATGCCTCTGTCACTATGGCATCCCACTTGGTAAACAGCATCACAACTGGCACTAGCATTCAATGTCAATCAGCCCAGAATGCATTAACAAGAAAATTCCATCACCTCTACCAGTATCACATTCATTAAAAAACATTTCTTCTGCCATGCTAATAGGACGGCAATGATGATCCATTGAAATGCAGTACCTGCTTATGCTCAAGTTATCAGAACCTAGAAAAATCTGTTTCCTCACCATATGACATGGATCTGCTTCCTGAGGACATTTTCACTAGCACATTGGGTAATAAACTCCTTCATGTCCTTAAACTCATCCTCACGACCTGCCTCAAAGCCAGCAGAGTCATGGAAGACAAATCTCGGATTGCTTTTGAAGACCATTTCATCGTTGACATCATGAATACCACGCTTTAAAGAGTGAGAATAGACCATAAACATGTCCAACGAAGTTTATAGAAGCCATGAACTTACCTCCCGGGTCCCTTTAGGCAGAATGTCAACCTTTCACATGACAGAACCATTAGTATCCAACATATCCCAGCATGGCCAAACAAACCTTGTTCCCTTTGCCATCATAGATCTCTGGACATTCTGTCGAGTTGCAAAGTCCCCGAAGGATGGTAGACTTGCCAGCATTTGCCCGTCCAATGATCAAAATTCTAAATCGTCCAAACTTTTTCATGAGGTCTGGGTCAATATGCTGCATGGAGTCGGCAACATTCGAAGCCTTCTTTTCCTCAACCGGAGCACTCGAGTCCTTGGCGACAAATCCCGGCGAGAGAGGGTTCGCGACCTGCTCCTCAGCTGTACCCGAGTCTACACTGAGAGTGACCGCATGGGTGTCGTGGGATTGCGGCATGATATTCGAGTCACTTGAAACCACGCTGGATTGCGCGCCGGATACATCCGAATGCTGGTCGGGGGCTGGAGATGAGCCCCTACTGGCGATGTGGGAGCTGGGGTGCTCGGATGACTCCTTGGAGGTGCGGTTCATTGTGCGAGTGATCGAGAGAGCTGAGAGATGGGTAGATGCGACTGATCGATCGAGAGATGGTGGATCTGAACAGAGATGGGTACCGTGGGATTACGAACGCCAGCAAAGGAAGAGCGCGCCACATGCCGTCAGTCACATGATCGGACGCCAGCCCTTAAGCGAAAACGCAGACATTTTCCCGGAGCATGTCGCAGTTGTCCCGCATGGAGTTCTGCAGCACACAATGTCCAGGGCTGATGGAACAATCGGGTCCTTATGGTTGAAATCCTCCGAGAACATACCAGTAGTTTCAAGCAAACATATCATACATTAATCTATATTGGCGCGAACAGCCTCTCGCTCTAGGGCAGGTCTAGAAGCAAAGCACGCGGGACGATATCGCCCCGGACAATCAGAGAGATGGGCTTGGTCACTCGCAGTACCCAGAGTCGTAGAAAGGCATGTCATCCAACCTCAAACACGGAGATAAATTACAGGTGTATGTCAAACTACCTACTTTTTCCGAGCACCAAGGTCCTCCTGGATCTAGGATCCTACGCAAGGGTCCCGTCACCGAAAAACCACATCAGACGCGAATATTGACCTGTCGTCGTCAAATAGGATACAGACAACAACCGAGGCATTGCTCCTAATTATTTGTGGCATGGTGAGCATATGGGTCGGTTTCAATGAAGCACGAAAACGTACTTGATACAATCATGCATGCCGCCATGTCCGTCCAAAATGCTTCTCCACTGATATCGCGTTGTCCCTTATCACGACCTCCGCAAGGTTTGGGACGGCGCAGTGTAAGTGGAACCTCTCGTATGACCAACATGGCAAGAACGCCCTGATGATGCGTTCGCCCTCGCCCAGGGTATTCGGGTGATCGCCCTGCTGCGGTACAATCATCAAGGTTCACACTGGCTCGGGAAAGTGTCCTCCATACCCTGTAGTCTCGCAACTGGCGATCAAGAACGTGGGCAACTGGGTTTCTGCGAAAGAACATGCATGTCAATACAGTCTCTGACCTAAACCGACATTCTTCCTGATACCCTCGACCAATAAGAGCAAGAAATACCACGTCTATGAAGGCTATCATGTTCGATCGGGCCACATTCGCTCGAGCATGGCCATTCGAAGGCAAGCACTTTCTGATGTGGCCATCATGTATCGCGCAGCCTGGATTCCACAATGCACCACATAAAGGACAAATGAGACTCGTGGCACGGAAGGTGTGTTACAGTACTCACAAAGCAGCAACCACGGACCCCACCAATGACGCCACGACATACGTTGGACACATACCCATATACTGTACCGCTTCTTCTTTGTCTACTCGCTTGAACTCCAAGGCCTGGCAGTCGTTCTGACATATCAGGTCGCTCAACCTCGTCTCCGCGAACCGAATCCCCACATGGATCTGCGGCGCGAGCGTCCAGATAAGCTTGGCGGGACTCGTATCATAAGGAGAATTGACGTTGTACACAGGCGAAGCGTGGTCCTTTCCTGGGATAGCCTTGGGGAGTTTATAGGACTTGGCATATGGAGAGAGCGGCGCATGGAAGAGCGTGGGCGCCGAGGGATTGATGGAAAGCACGATAGAGGGGATTCAACGCCAATCGACGCCTGTATGCTCAAAGTTGATTCCAGCCGCGCCATCCGCGCAAACGATGATTTGAAGCTGTTCCAACACGATCGTCAGCTCGTCACACCAAAGTGGTACACCTGCCCGAACCTTGTCGTACCACCTGTTCGTACACGTCCCTCCTCGAAGATCGTACGTCCAGCACAAGAAGTTGGAGTACAGCGCCGCGTAACCGAGACCAGGTCTTGCGGTTTTCGGTTGTCAGCACTCCGATGGAGGCACGGGCGACCAGGACGTCATTCGAAAAAGCTGTATGCATTGGCGTCTGTGATCAACGAACCTCTGTGACAGGGGTCTTGTCTGCATCTTGCGCGATGGCCTGAAGATTCCGAAGTACCTCACGTTCGGTCAACAGCGGCCGATTTTCGTAATCGAGCACATCGAACCAATCTAGGCGGACCAAACCGTTCAAAGGACGATACGAAATGAGACTAGGTGCACGTACAAAATTGTCCTCGTCGGAGAACGACAATGTGGCGCGCAGCATCGTTGACGACCATCTTACATCCCCTCTATTCCCGCAAGATGAATACATGTACGCGACTGACCGACGGAAATACGCACCTCTGTTGGGATCCTCGCAGTACCAAATAGTCGTGTGTACTGGTCCATGTCGAGCGGGCGCCCACGGACGGCATCGGGGCCGAGCAGCCCAGCACGAAGATCGTGTACGAAGCCGAAGGAAGAGATGATGAGGCGCGAGGCAGCTGGGAACCTCGATCGGGGGTGGGATCGTTCCTTGGAGGTAACGCTAAGGCCGACGGGTGCTCCCAGGGGGAGAGACGTACTCGAGGACGAAAAAGGGATTGAGGGCGAGGACGACGGGGTCGCTGTGTGAGACCGTTATTTTTTCCGAGATAATGAAGCAAAGGGGCACACCTTGCTCGCGCTGCGGCCCACTGCTTGAGACGCTCCTGACTTAGATATCGTTTGCAGTATCTTCAAGCGGTGGGACGGGCAGCTTGGGTAGGGCATCCTGGTTCGCGAACGTGCACCCTGGGGTCTGTGAATGGAACATTGTCGAGGTGATCGAGCAAGACTGAGGCATGGCTGGGGTATAACCAAGCGGTGGCTCACAAAATGCTACAATTGGAGTGCGGACGAGTCGCTTCAAGTTGATCAAGCTCGTCTCATGTGAGACTCACATGCCAGCCAACGCTATCAAAAATCAAGTACTCACGTCCAACTCCGGCTGCATGCTGGCCCAATGGCACAAAGGGCTCTCGTGGAGGTGAAACACCACTTCAGATTGCCATAGGGCGGGGACATATCTCTGTCGAATTCTGCAAATATATCATGTGCACGTGGGCTGTACTAGTACTACGGAGAGAGCATTGGCTGTGATACTTTTCGAGAAATCGAGTGATGACACGACGTGTATGCGGTTTACACTGTACAGCTTGCAGTAGTCGTGGCAAGAGTCCCGATCTGGACTATTTTCTTGTTGTCTATAAAAAAGGTGGATTGCCTCTCCTTCGATGCCAGTACTTTGTGCATTGGCTACTAATCCGACCAGCAGCATTGATCCACCAACACCCATGACCTCTAACTGCAACCGACGTGTAACGAATCATCACAGTTGGGCATGGAGATTCATTGGAGAAACATGATCATAGCAAATGGCATGTAAAATAAGACGTGCATATGTATCGTAGGTAATGGGACGCTAAGTGTGAAATGATACACGCCAGTATGGCGGATGGTACACGAGTCCATGAGCAAAACAAAGTGTGCATTACTGAAACTGGGCTATTATATCCACCGCAGCTTCAGGGTAACGAAGGGCGAGATCTTTGTCTACTGGGATTTCAGCTCCATTCTCCTGCGCCTTTAATTGCACATGGATACACTCTCTTATCCATGGCTCGAGTTCCTCTTGCTGGTCTTTCCGTCTAGGCATGAGGATGTCGAATTTCTCGTGATGAAAAAGTACCATGAATATGGCATGCAGCACTGCAATGTGACGCTTTAGCGCGTCCCTCCGGGACAAACTAGGAAGACAAACATCAGCCGAGTCGGGGGATGCAGACACAACAAGACTCACATCGTAACCCTGCCAAACATGAGGCAAATCCGGCACACAAACTCGTCGTCGTCGGATAGCTTCTTCTTCTTACTGGGGCTCTCGCTCTCGCCGGCGCAATCGGAGACCTGGTCGTGAGATGCACTCTGCCGTAGATGAAAAGTCAGGCCATGAAATGTACATGATACCGACCTACCTCTTCCGCACACTCCTCCTGTGGCTGTGATTGACCGCAGTCCTCCAAGCCATGGCGCCTCCGTTTCCCAGAATAGCGATTGGGTGGAGTCGTTGCGACCACAGCACGGCTCGGAGAACTGTGGGAGGATACGCTGGGTGAAGAACGTGTAGAGCCTGAGGTTGATGCAGCTGTTGTCGGGTCCGGCAATGCCTTTGTTTGATCCTGTGAGGGTTCCCAGTCGTTCTGAAGCATAGAAATGTAAACCCTCTCGATATAACCCTCTACTTTATCCTTGGATAGCCTGCCCGGGGATTTTGCGGTTAATGCGAACAGAACATCGAAGCAAATTTTGGAGTAGGTGGGACCAGGACAGGGAGTTCGTGGATTCTTAAGACAGGGGTGGACTTTGACATCTAGAGGATAGACTTGCGTGCTCGTATGATTGCCGCTTGACTGCGCCTCCGGAAAAATGAGTGCCGCGTGAGACTCTTGAATGGCCCGACGATCCTCCGTTCGGACAGTTGTGGACTGCCGAGAAGGTCCCACAACGATGGCGTCTGCCTGAACCACTCGCTGATGGCGCTGAGTATGCTGAACCTGCGGCATATCCAGTGCCCCTTCTAGCTGCGCAGGGAGCGGACCTTGGGACGGAATCGCTTCAGATTCTCCGCGGTGACCAGTATCGTCTGGAGTGGAGGGGGCGGTGGTATCGATAGCATTTCCGAGGGACATACCAGCCGAAAGGGAGTCTGTCCGAGGGGAATTGGCATCGTCTATTGCAACCGCTGGATTCCTTTGTAGCTGGCCGAGGCCTGTTAAGGAGCAGATGGTGTCGTAGTCTGGATAGTTCAGTGAGTAGTCAGCAATAGCTGCGTGAACACGTACCCAAATCCCGGGAAGCACACGACCGAGAAGTGGCATTCGGAGGATAGGCTAACTGGGGCCGTAACGCTCCCTGAGACGGGAACAAGCCGGCGCAAAGGGCCTCCTGTCCCATGGGAAATGAGAGTCTAGGGAGAGCCTCAACGTCCTGTAATGCATCCGTCTCTTTCGAAAGCTCAAGCAAGCGCGGAGACGACATGATTAAGACGTGCAGTTATAAGGTGGGTGGAATTACTGAAGCAAGGGAGGGAAGAACTAACGAGTCGGATTTATAGCCAATGATTCGAATCTGGGATTAATATGGTTAGACGACCATTGTTGTCCACACTGTTAACGAGTGTTAGCCAGATGCCAAAGCACCTCAGAACAGATTATCTAATGCGAACGAGATCATCTCGCGCAGCAAGTCTATGGAGGGACGACGTGTTGCATAACCAATCAAAAGAGCATGGATGAAAGTGGAAATTAAGCTCAAGAATGGACACAAAGTTATAAACATACAGTGGACTGTGGCCCGACAAAAAGCAACATTGACGCTTTGGCTGTCACCGACAGTGCTTTCCATAGACAATTTTGTATCCGCGTTTTTCCACATTTCGGGAATCCAAAGTCGATGGGTATTGTGGACTCGCTTGAGGAAGGATATCCTTTCCACAATGCACAGTGACATATGAAACAATCGACGGAAACAGATCACCTACGCTGCACTGACCGACCGCGACCGGGGAGCACGCCGTCGCTGTGGTCCGCACAATATTCTTGTTATGGATGTATAGACTCCCGGCGGAAAGGGACTCGAAGGACGAAGAGAGGAAAGCGGTGCACGCTGAACTAGACTCCAGGCAAACACCAGCTTCTGGACCATCAGGAAGGACAGACCGCATCACGAATACGTACTGACACGACCACGGAAGGCACAGATACGATACAGTACTCAAGTGAGCTCGAACCTGTTGAACGTTTGAACTTCAAAGTCCATTTGGATCTGACTACATAATCACGTGCCAGCTAATATCTTCTTACGTAATACAAGTAGTTCTGCGTAATTAATTACAGTGAAGGCAAGTACGAGCCTGCTGCTGCGACCTGCGCTGCTTGCATTGAACCTCCCAAAGTGTGGGTGCATCCATGCAGCCCAAGGTACACACTGCCTCTTGTCTCGAGACTTGCTGTGGTTGTAAATACAGCTCCACGGCCAAAGATGTTTAAAATGGATGACTGCTCTGATGGCGGTGCGAACATGCCTCATGTTCCTGTTCATATAAATCCCCACACTCGGACCCCCTCCATCTAGCCCGCATCTTCCCATCCCGCTCCCTGCGCGTCTCCGCATAGCGACTCTGATTCACATACCACAGAATCTATACCATCTGGCCAACAGATTAGCAGTCGAGTGAAACACGGGCGACAGATTAGGATTGCCTGACCACCTTGTCAAAGTAGGTTGCCCTTCGCTGTAGTTTAGCGCCATCATCCAATATTTCATACAGGAGCATGCGTTTTCTTAATTCTAGGACGAAACAGCTGGAGCTGTTACACCACCACCCTGATCGCTATGCGATCGTTTCTCATCGATGGGGTGCCGACACAGAAGAGGTCCTGTTCACCGACATCGGTGACCTAGCCAAGGCTGAGAAAAAGCGCAAGGGTTATGAAAAGATCGTGGGTTCCTGTGCCCAGGCGACGGCAGAGAGGCTTGACTACGTTTGGTTGGATACTTGTTGCATCGATAAGAGCAACAGCACGGAACTCGGCGAAGCGATCAACTCGATGTACAAGTGGTATCGCAAGTCGGAAGTCTGCTACGCCTACCTGCATGATGTCAGTGACCTCTCCGAGTTCACCGAGAGCGATTGGTTCAAACGTGGCTGGACGCTACAAGAGCTAATCGCACCCAAAGTCCTCAAATTCTTTGCGAAAGACTGGGTTCTCATTGGCACTCGCGAGGATTTGATGGACCGGATCGCAGGGCTAACGGGGATTAGCTCCGGGATCCTTCGGTCTGGTAAAATTCCCCGAGATTTGCCCATATCTCAAAGAATGTTCTGGGCAGCCAAGAGAGAAACGAAGCGGGTGGAGGATAGAGCATACTCGCTATTGGGTATACTCGACGTCAGCTTGCCTGTCACTTACGGGATAGAAGATACCGCATTCGAGGAATTACAGCACAAGATCATCTTAAAATACGCCGACCAAACCCTCTTCGCTTGGTACTATAACGTCCCTGAGCCTCAAGACGTCGAGATGGCGGACGCAAGTCCGGCTCTCGAACCAGTTCCTGACCCAGCTCCTGATACAGATCCAGCTTCAGAATCGGTTGAGGGTGAAAAGAGCACCCCTTCATACTATCCCATGGGCTTTCTCGCTCACTCTCCGTCCCCATTCCTGCGATCATACGAAATCTCCGAAGACGACTTCCGCACGATCTATGTGGACAGGATCAGGGATATCAGCTATCGGACGAGCTTTGCCATCATGAACAACCATGTCCGTATCACTCTCCCTGTCAAACATATAGATGGGAAGCTCTGGAAGGCAGTCCTGCGCTGTAGTTTCGACCTACCTGGTGGCGACAAACCCCAAACTCCTCTCGTCATCTACCTCGAGGAAACTGGGCCCTGGAAATAC